>JARHVA010001541.1:997500-1215000 GCA_037957365.1 Torreya grandis | reverse complement strand
TCTCTAACCAATTGAAACCATCTTCCATGTGCTTATATTAAATATGCCATAAGATGAGGTATCCCCGTGGTATCATGATAAGGAATTACAATGTCTAATATCTCTTGATGGGATGCCTCCTCCATAGTCTTCCAATGTGTTTCCTATATCATCACATTTTGTAAAATGTAAACCAAAATTGACACCCTGTCTCTCACATATATCAAAATTTGCTAAGAAAATAAAAATTATAATATAATATTAAAATTTACATAATAAAAAAAGTATCATCCCCTCAACTTCCCAATATATGTGTGTTTTCATGTATATGCACTAGGGTGAATCCTTACCATCTCCCCCATCAAACCACTATAACCCATCAATTTGATCTATGTGATTTCTATTGTATGGTCTAGATTTTTATCAGCGATACATGAGGATATCATTATCTCTATATAATGGCTATTATCTTCCCATTTCAACCTTCTCCTTGTGCTACTCAATTTCATTTCCATCATCATCTATCCATAATAGGCTGATGTGGTGATAAAATTGGGACCAAAAATACCACCCATCATCCTCCCACTCCTCAAGGCTCCATAACATGCAATTTATAAATGGATGGGACAACCAAAGGTTCTACCAAGTGTGTTAAGATGAACTAAATTTGGATGTCATTATAATGAATTTGCTTTGCCCACCATGTGTATTGACCAATAATATGACCTTGATCTCTTATATGTACTATATTTGCCAATGATGTGCATGCATCCATAGTACCCATGTAAGGTTTCTATACTCTCTGAACCCACTGGATCATCTCTAATGTAGGCACATGGAGGATCAATTTAATGAATTGTACTATTCTCATTTCCTCATCTAGGAGATGATCATCTATCACATGAGATAACCCTAGTAGAACATACACTAGGAACATCTTGAAAATCTAATTGGAAAAAATAATAATAAGGCCCATTGCATGTTATCCATAGCTTAAAACATTGTATAAATCATGCACTAGCCACACCCATATAAAATATCCCACATCAAAAAATATGCCATGCTATATGAAAATTGACATATGGTTATATTATAGAAAGGGATAAATCTATTGGTTTTATGGTATAGCATGCACATGGTCATAAGTCTAATAAGAGCCTTGTGAATATATAGAATGCCTAAGATGTACACTTGAAATGCATGTACGATGATCCTATGCTCATCATATTGATATGACTGAATAACCCATTGGGCTATCTTTATTCACTCATATGTGTTTTATAGTTTACAAATACCATAGGAGTTCCCATAATTAATAACTCCAAAATTTAATGGACATATGATAAATTTATTTCCACCTCAATAGTGTCCCCATCCACCACCCATTTGAATGTCATATTGATCCTCTCCTATCTCCCTAAGAACATGTAAATTGGCTCTACATTGAGAGGCACATGACACATTTGCATAGTGCATGCAAACCCTAATGTCATTAGTGTGGTTTGGTCTACTACTAATTTCCCATCTAAAAGATATGATAGCCAAATATGATTAACATTCCACCATTATCTATTCCACCTCTAAAAATATCAAACAACAAAACATAATTAGATTTTTCTCTAAAAATATGAAAATAAATTTATAAAAATATACAAAAATAAAAAAAAAAAAATTCAATATTTATACTAAATCAACCAAGAATCCAATTGCATTGGTTATGCATAATTTTTATACCATGTTGGCCATACTCTATGGTACTAACCAAGTCAAACTATCTATTGTACTAGGCATACCATATAATTGGCCCACACATTGTTATCGTTGACCATTTTTTGCATGACTGGTTTGTGTTTTCCCTTTAGCTCTTTTTGTTTCTCCCTTACTCATTTTCTATGTTTGGTCTCTTGCTTTGTTGTTTTTCTTTTCCCTTCGGCATCTCCTAGTTTGGACTCTTATCTCTTATTGTTTATTATTTCCCTTTTCCTTGTTTTCCTTAGCCTTTCTTTGTTTTGTCCTGAAGTGCCCTTTGGAAAAGGTTCCAAAGGGCCACTTCCCTTCTAAGTACTCTTTGGAACTTTTCAGAAGGGCCTTTCTTACCTTGTGCCTTCCCCCCAAGTGTCCCTTCAAAATTTTCTAAAGGGCACTTTTCTTCCAAGTGACCCTTCAAAAAAATTTTAGGGGGCACTTTTCTTCCCAAGTGTCACTTCAAAAAAATTTGAAGGGGACTTTTCTTCCAAGTGACCCTTCGGAAAAGTTTCGAAGGGAAAGTTTCTTCCCAAGTGTCCCTTCAGAATTTTTTGAAGGGCACTTTATCTTTAGAAATGCCCTTCAATTCCTTTTTAAAGGGTCATTTCCTTTCCCAAGTGTCCCTTTGGAACTTTTCTAAAGGGCATTTTCCTAAGTGTCCTTCGGTAAAAGTTCTCGAAGGAACTAGCCATTGTTTCAGGTTTTATTTTTAAAAGAATTCTTTCAAACAAATTATTCAAAAGAATTACTTTGAGAAAATTTCCTAAAATAATAAGCCCAACCCAAATGGATCCCTATGATGTGTCATAGGATGTCAAGTTTAATACAACCCACTATCTATTGGAGTGTAAAGACAACGTGCTACAAGACATCAAATTCAGGGTGGCCAACTAGCCATTGGGATTCAAAGACATGACATGTCATAGGACATCAAATTTAGGGTATCCAACTAACCATTAGGGTGGAACTTGGTGATGTACCATAAGAAATCAAATTCATGCCTAAAGTCTTCAAATAATAAGTAAATTCACTTGGAAAACTTGAATGACTCTACAATGAAAGTTGGGTTTCCCAACAAGCTTTGCCTATGACTTTTATAAGTAGAAACAATCAAAGAACCTAAAAGAGAAAGTAAGAAGTAAAGTCACTTGGAAAACGTGAATGACTCTACAGTGCAAATCAGGTTTTCAAAAGAGCTTTGCTTATGAATTTTATAAGTCAAAGCAATCAAAAACTCAAAAGATCAAGAATAGTGAAAATTGGGTTTCCCAACATGCTTGGCTTATAGGTTTATAAGTAAATCCATTCAAAAGGCTTGAATGGTTCTATAGTGAAAAATATGGGAGATTTTAAGAAGAATCTAAGGTTTAAAATAGTGATCTAAGCCATTTCTTATGCAGGGTCATCTCATCATTGATTTTTCAATGATCTTTGTCATTTCAAGAGGGCAACTCAAAGAGAAGGACAAACTCCAACTGAATGAGAGAACAACTAGAATTAGTTTCACTAGGATAGTGACTATAAACCATATTGGAGGCTTATATTTTAGTGCCCAAGATCTCTCTCTTCTCTCCCTATTTTTATATAAATAGGACCCTTGAGATCTTATTTTATCATCCATAGATAGTATGATGAAGCCCTACTAAAATGTTTTGCCATTTTATTACCTTTGAGTAAAGAAGCATAAGCTTACTTTATTTCTAAGTTCTATAAATTTACCTGGGCATGCAAGAGACACAAAGTGATAACAAGTGATGTTTTATCCTTATGTTCTCTATCCTTCATGCTTTTGAGTAAAGAGTTGATCTAACAAGTCATGTAGAGTGTATTCTAACTATATGAGATTTTGCACATGTGTAACCCTTTTGTAGACTATACAGGTTGTATTTTCAAGTTATTTACCTTGTGTGATCTCATTCATTTTGTCTCTACATTGAAATAATTATGTTGGAATCTTCTAGAGTTTGAGTTATATAATATATTCTACTTCATTATGCATAAGTATAGGGCATAAATGTGGATAATAATTCTTAGTGTATCACCATTTTAGACTAGGCTTTTCATTTATGCAAACTTCTAACTCTTTTCACTCATACAAACTAGTTCAATAGTTTTATTTCACAAAAATCGAATATAGGGAGCTATCCCTTTCAACTAGAGGTTCATTTCCACCTATAGGCACACCCACAGGCCTAGAAATGTCCCAACATTAGCCAAATCTAAAGGATGCCTAAACAACCCTCTTCTAGAGTGTAAAATTTGGAGACAATAGTTCTAGCATGTCCAGTGGGACCTAAATTATTTCTATGTCAAGGTGAATAATAGTTTTTATATGCCTAAAGTAGTATAAATACCCCTAACCCAACATTTAGCAACTCCAAAAGGGTGTGAATCCCTGGTTGTAAACCAAGTTTTATACATTATCCTACATGGTCCTCATAAGGTCCTTAAGATTTTTTGACCAATCCATTTAGTTGAAGCTTTTCCTAAAGAATAATGCCTTGAACCACTCCTAGCCCTATTTAATCCTTGGCAAGGAGGTTTTGTGGAAGAAATATAAGAGGTTGAAGAAGTTGAAGGAGAGTAAGAAATTGAAGAAGAAGAAATAGAGGATCATAAGGGAAGAAAAGAAATGGGGGAAAGGGGAGAGATAGATAGATGTCAACCCTTCCCTAATTTTAATACCCAAAACCTAATAGATCTTCCTACATGTGACCCCATCCCTCTAAATACTACCAAAAATCTTCCTAATTTCAATGGATAGGGTCCTATTACCCCATCTAAACATATTGGAGACATCTCTAATTTATGTAATGTCAATAATGTTACTAGGGCCAACATAGCCATTAGGATATTTGCTATGTCTTTAAAAGGCAAAGCACTTGGATGGTATATAACATTAAAGGGGGGTTGCATTACAAGTTGGGATGGTTTTGGAGACCTATTGGTGACAAGATTCAAAAATAAGAGTGATCATAATTCCCTAATAAATTATTTGAATATAATAATAAGGGGTCCATATGAATCCATAGGAGATTTCAATGAGATATTTCAAAGAACATGGTATAGGCTACCACCAATCATGAGACCTCATCCTAACTTTGTGCTACCAATATACCTCAAAGGGATTGGTATTGATGTTGTTATTGTTGTCATGTTGCAAACAATGGGAGGATTCACTCTTTTAGGTGCATATGAGCTAGAGATTGAGGTTAATAATATCTTGATTTAGGATGGAAGACTCCCTCCAAGAGTTTCCATGCCTTTGTTGTCCTAAAATTTGGTTGAAGATCTTAGAATTTCACAAGTTCCCAATGCCAATGTGAGGCCAAGAGCCTTTCCCAAGAAGGTGGATAATGTTGTAGATAAGGATGAAGAAATCAAATCATTGAGAGCTTAGCTCAAGAAATCTCAATATCAGGCAAGTGCTCCTCCTAATACACAATACTATCCTCAATTAGGATATAGAGATCCATCCAAATACAATTATCAAGGGAGAGGACAAAATCAACAAGGTTACAATAGGCATCCTAATGCATATAATCCAAATTCTAATCCTCCCATAAATTTTTTTGTTCCAATTCATGCAAATATAGTGCAAGGAGAAGATCATGTGGACGAATGGGGATAGCCTCAAGGTTAGTTTACACATGATGATGGAGCAACTATATACACTTTGACTACACAAGAAGAAGCTACTCCTTACATAATAGTATAAGAAACATGTCTCAACCAAATGGATAGTCCTAGAGAAGGCAATAGCCCAAGTGTGAGAATGATGAATTTTCAAGAAAAAGATGATCTCATGTTGACTCAAGGCATGTCAATTGCATCTAATACAATGGCTAAGAATAAATCATTTGGATAAGGCCAAGAGACATGAATATTTCCAATTGATGCCTCTCTAATGCCACAAATCACCAATCAAAGTGTTTCACCATCTACAATCCATGTTCCTCAATAAAATTATAATGTAAATGCAACTGCCAAGATTGTAACACAATAGGAAATAACTCATTTATTACCATAAAAAATTTAGGAGAGTTGAATACTCCATCTCTAAATATTTTGGACTCATTAAAGATTACTAATACAAGCATATCCCTTTGGGAGGTTCTACATATACTTGGTCAAAAGGAACTTTTACAGGAGCAGTTACCAAGCATGCAGGTGGCTCCTCAATCTTTAAAGAATCATATTTTGGCCCTCAAAAATTATCTAAATCATCTTTTTGAGCCTTAAACTAAAGATAAAAAACCTCCACCCTTATACCTCACACTCATTATGGGAGATAAGTTGGTCCATAATTATATTGTGAATAGTGGAGTAAGCACTATTGTTATGCCTAAAGTAGTGGCTGATAAGCTAGTTTTGACCTAAGAGCCACATAGTAAAGGAATGTTGTAGATGTATGGAATTCCAATTAAGATATTAGGATTGGTCAAATGTATAAAAGTGTTTTTACATGGCTTACCAAGCTTCACAATCATGCAAGATATTGTGGTGGTGGACCTTCTATCACACTTTATTATATGCTTGTCTAAGGACTTTATGGCTAAGATAGGAGGATAGATTTCTACTGATTGGTCCTTTCTAGCTTTAAAAACAAGGTATAGAACCAAGGTAACCATAAGGACTCAAACCTTATCAAGGTTCTACATTGAGCCATACTTGGAGATAATGACAAATCAAAACTATCTAATTCACAAAGAGGAAGAAATAGTCCTAAATAGAGAAACATCTTCTCCTCTTAAAGGTATTTTTGACCTCTATCTTGAAAATTACAGCACTAAAACACATGGCATTGATCCTTACACTTTCATTAAGGAAACTAATATGGGATTTTACTGCATGCATGAGGAGAATGTCCCAATTCCTTCACTCACCAATGAAGATTATGAGCTTGATGATGTGTGGGAAATGTTCTTTGATGGTTTAAGGAGAAAAGTAGGTATAGGAGCTGGTGTCATGTTGGTTTCCCCATCAAGTAATTGTTACTACTCTTCTTATAATTTTCACTTCAGTTGCACTTGCAACGTGGTAGAATATGAAGGCTTAGTTCATGGTCTCCAATGGGCAAAGAAGAGAGGAATCAAGTTTTTAAAAGTCTCTGGAGAAAGTGAGTTGGTCATTCATCAAGTGAGAAGTCAAGATAAAACCAATAATGCCTTTCTCAAGTCCTATAGGCATAAGGTATGAGATCTACTTGAGGATTTTGATTCCTTCAACATCTAGCCCATGCCAAGAGACTTGAACAAGCATGCTAATAGATTGGCTGCAATAGGAGTAAATTTTGACTTAGATGCTAATGTTAAACAAGATAAAGATAAATCCCATATCATGTTCATTGTGTGACCTTCCATTATTGATAATGAAGTGTCATGGCAAGTGTTTGAAAGTGATGAACACATTGCACACTTCTTGAAAAATGAGGCAAACTTCTCTTCCAAAAATCAAAAGAAGTTGCATGATCATTATGAAGAGCAAATTACACAGTTGAAGACAAATAAAATACCCAAGGGGATGATTACCTTGGAGAGTATCTTCAATGAGGATGATCAAAATAAAAACCAAATAATAAGCATGTCAACAAAAGAAGATAACTATAAGAGGGTTCTAATTTTTAAGGATAAACTTTTGAAGATTGTTAAGGCTTGTTCCCAGCTAGAAAGGCAAGTTTTTATTGCATTATGAAAAGAGTTTCATGAAATATTTACATGGGAATACAAGGACTTGAAAGGATTTGATCCATGTCTAGCTCATCACACCATTGAGTTGGAGCATGGAGCTAAATTGGTAAGACAAAAACAAAAGTCTATCAACCCTAAGGTAGAAGAACTCATGAAGAAAGAGCTGACCAAATTGATTGAGTATAGGATTATCTTTCCTATCAAGAACTCAACTTGGGTAGAAAACCTTATTTTGTTTTGAAATAAGAATGGATAAATTATACTTTGTGTGTATTTTCATGATTTAAACAAAGTGTCTCTCAAGGATCATTACCCACTCCCTTCTATGGAACAAATTCTACAAGTTGTTTCAAGTTCTCAACATTTCTCACTTCTTGATGGTTATTTAGGTTATAATAAAATATTGGTAAATGAAGGGGATGAATTAAAGATAGCCTTCACCACCAAGTGAGGGACCTTTTCCTATAATAAGATGTCATTTGGTTTATCTAATGCTGAAGCTACATTTTAAAGGGTAATGGATATGGCTTTCAAATGTTTGATAAATAAGTTTTCACTTGTTTACCTTGATGATGTAACCATTTTTTCAAAGGATGTTTCTAATCATATGGGATATATAAGGCAAGTGTTTGACAAGTGTAGAGATTATGTCATATATCTCAATCTAAATAAGTGCATCTTCACTATCCATGAAGGTAAGCTTTTGGGTCATGTTGTTTCAAAAGAAGGCTTATCTATTGACCCCAAAAGGATTGAAGCTATTATAGGCTTGTCTTTACCTCAACACAAGAAAGGGCTAACAATTTTCTTGAGAAAAAAAATTATAAGGAGGTTTATCCCATACTTTACAACTATGGTAAAGCCTATCATAGCCATGCTAAAAAAGAACCAAGTTTTTACTTGGACAAGAGAAGGTAAAGGCAGATTTGAGGCAATCAAACAAGCAATTTCAGCATCTCCCACTCTCTTAAATCTCAATTTTGCTAAGGATTTCATTATTTATACTTTTTCTAACCTTGACACAATCTCATCTATGCTTATGTAGAAGAATGATGAAGATGTTGAGTAGCCAATTACTTTTTTCATCCAAGGCTTAGAAGACCACAAAGTGAGATATTATTTTGTTGAGAAGCAAGATTTAACTATCATTAGAGGTTTGAAAAATTTCAAGAAAATAGTTTATAATAACAAGATCCATGTCATGGTCTCCCATCCTAACATGAAGGAGTTTCTCCTAAGAAGGGATCTCAATGAGAAGAGAGCTAGATGGATCATGAAGGTGATGGAATATGACATTGACATCAAGGTAACTAGCCTAGTAAGAGGAAGAGGTTTATGTGAGAACTTATCATCTAAATTTCAAGAGCTAAAAGAGAAATCCTTAGTAAATCAATTTCAATACATGCCAACTGATCAGATGCAAAATCAAAGTTGGACATAAGATTGGTTTTCTTCAAGATTGTGAGTGTCCCAATGGCTTGAACAAATCTCAAAGAAGGTATTTTAGGTTACAGGCTATTCCTTATTGTCTTATGGATGGCATTCTCTTTCAGAAGGATGTGAGCAATGTGTTTCTAAGATGTATTAACAATGACCAATTTGATATGCTACTAGAAAAGTTCCATAATGGTGTAGATGGTGGTCACTTCTCTCCTAGAATAATAGCTACAAAAATAATGAGATTTTGTTACTATTATCCTAGTATTTTTAAGGATTGTTATCATTGGGCTAAGGTTTTTCCTCCATGGAAATAAAAAATTTTCTACCCTTCCAATGAATCCTATCCAAGTGGACCAGCCTTTCATGCAATGAGGACTTGAATTCATTGGCATGATCAACCCTCCATCAAGTGCTAGACACAAATGGATATTGACTACTATAAAATACTTTACAATATGGGTAGAGGTTGTTGCTTTAAAGGAAGAAAATGAAAATGTCATCTTGGAGTTCTATGACAACATTATAATGAGGTTTGGAGCTCCTCATGTCATCATCTCATATAATGCACTTGCTTTCATAAGTGCTAAAACTTTTGATTAGGCAGAAAAGAGTGGAGTTAATTTGAGTATCTCATCCAACTACTACCCTCAAGGTAATGGATTGGCTGAGTCTACCAACAAAAAACTCATTGAGATCATCAAGAGGATGTTGGGAACTAATCAAAGAGTTTGGCATAAAAATTTGAAGATAGTCTTATGGGTAGATAGAATCACTCCTAAGAAGTCAATTGGTAATTCTCCCTTTGTACTTGTCTATGGGAGAGAAGATATACTGTCCATATCATAAGATCTCCCTACCTTGAAACTTGCACAATAGCTGGAATTACTTGAAAACACTCCCATGGAGGTCAAATTGATAGAATTAATGTAGCTATAAGAGGCAAGAGATGATGCACACAAAAATTTGTAACATCATCAAGTTCTCATGAAGAAATCCTTTAACAAAAGGGCAAGGGAAAGAGTATTCAATGAAGGTGACTTTGTTTTGAAATGGGATTAATATAGAGAAAAACTAGCTAAACATACAAAGTTTGATACTTTATGGAGTGGTCCTTACATCATCATCAAGTGCAAACAAAAAAACTCCTTTTAAGTGTCCAAAATGGATGGAGAAGAGATACTTATTCTAGTGAATGTAATCCATTTGAAGCCTTGATTTTGAACCTTGTTAGCCATGTCTTTTATATACCCTATTTTGGTGTGTTTCCTTTATTGTGTTTATTTTATCTAAGTGATTTAGAGCATAGTGTTTCCCTTTCTGGTGTTTTCTTTCCTTTTTTTAGTTGTGTGTGTGTCTCTCCAGCTTATGTGTTCATCCATGGCTTTTTATTTCATCTCTTGTTTTTGTTAGTTGACTCCATGTGCAATGGAAGGATTTAGGTAACTGGTCTTATGATATAGCATGCATGTCTCCCCTAGAAATCATTAAAATGTTGACAATTTTTCGCATGACCAGTTTGTGTTTTCCCTTTGGCTCTTTTCATTTTTCCCTTGCTCATTTTCTATGTTTGGTCTCTTGATTTGTTGTTTGTCTTTTTCCTTTGGCCTCTCTTGGTTTGGGCTCTTCTCCCTTGTTCTTTATTATTTCCCTTTGCCTTATTTGCCTTAGCCTTTCTTACTTTGTTTTGTCCTGAAGTGCCCTTTGAAAAAGGTTCAAAAGGGCCACTTCCCTTCTAAGTTCCCTTTGGAACTTTTCTTAAGGGCATTTCTTACCTTGTGCCTTCTCCCCAAGTGTCCCTTTAGACTTTTCCAAAGGGCACTTTTCTTCCAAGTGAACCTTCAAAAAAATTCTGAAGGGCACTTTTCTTCCCAATTTTCCCTTTGGAATTTTTTGAAGGGCACTTTTCTTCCAAGTGACCCTTTAGAAAAGTTATGAAGGGCATTTTTCTTCCCAAGTGTTCCTTCAAACATTTTCAAAGGTATCATTTAGAAAATTTCTGAAGGGACAATTGAGAAAGGAAATATCATTCAAAAAAGTTTTGAAGGGCCATTTCCATTTTCAAGTGTCCCTTCAAAACTTTTTTGAATGATATTTTCCCAAGTCTCCTTCAAGAAAAGTTCCTAAAGGAACTAACCATTATTTCAAGCAAAATTATTGAAAGAATTCCTTGAGATAAATTGTTTGAAGGAATTACTTTGAGAAAATTACTCAAAACAATAAGCCTGACCCAAATGGATCCCCATGACTTGTTATAGAACATCAAGTTTAATACAACCCACTAGTCATTGGGGTACAAAGATGATGTGCCACATGATGTCAAATTTAGGGTGGCTAACTAGCCATTAGGATTGAAAGACATGACATGATGTAGGATGTCAAATTCAAGGTGGCCAACTAGCCGTTGGGGTGCAACTTGGTGATGTGCCATAGGACATCAAATTCATGCCTAAAGTATTCAAATAAGAAGTAAAGTCACTTGGAAAATCCAAATAACTTTGCAATATAAATAGAGTTTCCGAACAAGCTTTACTTATGACTTTTATAAGTAGAATCAATCAAAGAACTTGAAAGAGCAAGTAAGAAGTAAAGTCACTTAGAAAACCTAAATGACTCTATAATGAAAATCAAGTTTTCACAAGAGCTTTTCTTATGAATTTTATAAGTAAAATCAATCAATAAACCCCAAAGAGAAAGGATAGTACAAATTAGGTTTCCTAACATGCTTGACTTATAGGTTTATAAGTAAATCCATTCAAAAGGCCTGAATGGGTCTGTAGTGAAAAACATGAGAGTTTTCAAGAAGAATCTAATGTTCACAATAAAACTCTAAGCCATTTATTATAGAGGGTCATCTCACCATTGAATTTTTAGTGATCCTGGTCATTTCAAAAGGGCAAATCAAAGAGAAGGACAAACTCAAATTGAATGAGAGAACAACTAGAATCAGTTTCACTATGATGGTGACTACAAACCATTTTGGAGTATTCTATTTTGGCACCCAATATCTCTCTCTTCTCTCCCTCTTTTTATATAAATATACCCTTGGGCTCTTGTTTTATCATCCATAGATAGTATGGTGAAGCCCTACTAGAATGTTTTTCCATTTTCTTGCCTTTGAGCAAAGAAGCATAAGTCTATTTTATTTCTAAGTTTTAGACATTTTATTGGGCATACAAGAGACATAAATTGATAGAAAGTGATTTTTTATCCTTATATTCTCTTTACTTCATGATTTTGAGCAAAGATTTGATCCAACAGGTCATGTGGAGTGCATTATAGCTTTATGTGATTTTACACATGTGTAACCCTTTTCTGGACTATATAGGTTATCTTTTTTTATTTATTTACCTTATGTGATCTAATTCATTTTGTCTCTACATTGAAATACTTATGTTGAATCTTCTATAGTTTGAGTTATAGACTATATTTTATTGTATTGTGCATAAGTTGCAAGAGACATAAAGTGATAGAAAGTGATTTTTTATCCTTATATTCTCTTTACTTCATGATTTTGAGCAAATATTTGATCCAACAGGTCATGTGGAGTGCATTCTAGCTTTATGAGATTTTACACATGTGTAACCCTTTTCTGGACTATATAGGTTATCTTTTTTTATTTATTTACCTTATGTGATCTAATTCATTTTGTCTCTACATTGAAATACTTATGTTGAATCTACTATAGTTTGAGTTATAAAATATATTCTATTGTATTGTGCATAAGTATAGGGCATACATGTGGATACTAATTCTTGGTATATCACCATTTTAGACTAGGCTTTTCATTTATGCAAAATTATGAATCTTTTCAATCATACAAACTAGTTCAACAATTTTATTGCAAAAAAATCTAATACAAGGAGCTAGCCATTTCAACTTAGATGTTCATTTCCACTTATAGGCACACCCACAAGCCTAGAAATGTCCCAACATTGCCCAAATTTGGAGGAGGCCTAAACAACCCTCTTATAAGGTGAAAAATGTGGAAACAATAATTATAGCATTATATACCAAGCCATCATTAAATTATATTGGTCATACCCTAATATATTAATCATCTCATCAGCTTACTAAATCAACCATACCCTATTGTATCATCATGTTGATCCTTTAGACTACATCAGCCATGTTCTAAACTACATTAGTCATGATTTTTTACCTAAAGCCACTAGCTATATCCTATAGTATCATCTAGTTGATTAATTTTATACTAAATTAGACACACCCAATAGTATCGATAAACACTTCACTTAGATATATAATCCAAACTCTATGGTATTAGCCAACATGTCACCTAACTATAGATGCCATACCCTATAGTATCATCCATGAGTGTATTATTCTCCTTAACAACTATATCAACCATGCCAATATACTTTTTATAGGTTGGAAATTTATTTCCCTAAACCTAATAAATTATCTTGGCCATAAATTTAATTTTTTTTCAACTACCCATTACCCATCCTATTTTTCATTTCACTTTGACACTTGTTTGGGAAAATTCCACTACATAAATTTTCCCTAGAGCCCATATTCCTAATCTATTTCATTTTTACCCAAAATGATAGAAATAAAATATGTTACTAGATGTAGGGATTTGAACACAACTGTGATGCACCATCCAACATGTATACCTCTTTACTTGAATCTATTATATCTCAAAGTGATAAATTTTGTCACATAGATCTCTAGGTTTTCCAAAATAGTAAATTGTGAAAATGAATAGTTTTCACCTATTATAGTAAATCAAGAGATTCAATTTTTCACCCATCACTTCATTTTCACATGTCCTTTTGACAAATTGAATTATTATTTAGAATATTGGTGAGATAGATAATTTTTAGATAACATATATTTTTCAGAAAATTGGATGTATATCTTATTTTTCATGTCCACCTTTCAATATTTTCATTGGGTTCCTTATATCACCTAAGACACATGAAACATTATCTATAATAATAAAGATAAATTAAGGTACATATTATCATTTTATTTATTTGTTTAGTTTTAGTTACTTTATTTCTTTTAGAATTTTTGTTAGTTATGATATTTTTGTTGTTGAGTTCAAATCCCAAAGTACCATCCCACATTGCACTATTATGGCACATGATGAGCTTTGGGTAGTGCATTTGCATACACATAATATAATTTATTTATCACTTTACTAATGTTTTATCTTATATTGGTTTGTTGATGTATCAATTTCCTTGAGTACATGCCTTACAGGGTGCATTGTGAATGGGGCAAGATTAACTTGTGGTATGTTATGAGATATTTTTTCATACCATTCTATCATGCCATCACTACTATCAGTTTGACCTCATCTATGTCTCTACCCATCTTTATATTCTATCTAATTTTTAATCATATTTTATGACTTTCTTATTTCCTATAGTAGTAGCCTAGCTAATACTATTTTATTTCTACCTTTATCTTTCTTGTACTATATCGGTCAACCTGATACACTTCTAAGTCTATCTTCTGACATTTATAATATATCAACCTATTCGATACCATATTATTCTATCCAATAACTTCTAACTATATCAGCCTAGTAAATACCATCAACTTAAATTTTAGGTTTGGTTTTAGGTATTTTAAAAATATATATAGGGGTCATATTTCATTCCTAAAATATATCATCACATTCATATACTCTTCTTACACTTGTAATTTTGATCTGGGTAGTATTTGATAAATTTAGAGGTGTAAAACCCTAACTTGGAGTTCTTGTCTTGTGGTGTCATTGAAGCTAAATAGGAGGAGTAATTGGGAGTTATTAGATAAGGATATTTAGGTCTTCATCCAACAAATTTAGGTCTTCATACAACAACATATCTTGAAAATATCCACTTGATACAAACTGAGAGATTTAAATGTTGACAAGTCCACCCTAAGTTAATTATTTATATCCCTATACTATTTCATTTTACTTAATAAATTAGATGTTGTTTATATTTATATGGATGTATGTGTATATCTTTTCTTAGTCTCTTATTTATATGATATAAGATGGTATAGACATATAATTTATTATCTTTTCATTAGTCACTTTAGGTTGAATAGACCCCTGTTTGGTTGACCATTATACCTTCCCCCCTTTTTGTAGCCACTTATCCATAATTTAATTTACTTATACCCCTTTACAACCCTTTATTTGCATCATTACAACCATAGTTACAATCATTCATCTTTTTTAGGTCTAGATATATTTATATCCTTATGTTATAGGCTTAGGATTTTAAACCTTTTCTTTTTTGACATTCAAGTTGTAGTTTACCCTTTACTATATCTATATATATCATTAGTCCTTATCTACTCATCTAAGTATACACAAGCTCCATTTGATTTACCATTTTTGATTCCTAGTCTATTAAGAGAAAAAAATAGTTGTAGGTATTCATATCCCTTACACACAAAACCCACCTCATCTCATTAATGGGGATGAAGGTCCTCTCCTCATCATAGGTGGTCTCCAAAAATTATATGTAATTTTATTTTATTTTACCCTTAAATCAAGATGATAAGCATCATCCATGCTCTTGATTTTATTCATACAGAACTCATGTTGAATAAAATAATAATAATAATCTATTTACATATCATATGGTTATTTTTCCTCAGTTTCTTCATGCTCCATATAGATGGATAACTTGTAAACCTGATATATATATCAATGTATAATTAACTAATTTATCCTTAGGTTATGAAATCATCTATATTTCCATGTGGTGGAATTTATATTTCATTTTATTCACCATTTTATTCTATATACATATTTTATGCTTACCATTCCTTAGCCTTTCCTTATATAAATTATCCCATCGTATCAAGGTATGACCCGTAAACCCTATACATGAAAATTTCATTTTATTATCCTCCCCCATATTATTTTACTCAAAAACATTTTCCATACTATTTAATTATTCAATCTTCTTCTATAGTTTTATACTTCTCCTATACTCTTAAATATCAACTTTCACTTATCCATTTGTTACTTTTAAATCCTTAACTAGTATTTCTTCAAATAATGATACCTAATATTATTTAATATTCTTTACTAATCTCTACTTATTTATCTCTTTCTTCATAAATATCATCTCCCCTTTACCTTGGTCTTAGATTTGTAATAATTTGTGTAATTTATTCCATTTTCCTCTACAGGTCTTGTAGGTTACTATTCATTTGAGCTTAACCTTGCCCTTTTCTTGACATCTTTTTTTATAAAAATAGATTTCTTTAGAAAATATATTATTCAAGAAACAACTTATCCAAAAAAAAATTAAACACATGAAAAATTCACTCACAATATCAACATTAAATTTAAACAACCCTTTTTTTCTTCTTTCTCACCTAGAGCTATACTTGAATTGATACCATATGATGGATTTAGGTACACAAAATCAAAAAACTAGATTTGAAATTGTAGGGTATGATATTAAGAATAAAAATCCATACAAACCTTTACATTTTAAGAGAATATTTTTAAAAAAACATTAACATTCAACTACCTTCGATTAAGCTTCCAAATTGGTTAGATAGAAAATAAATTCAATGTCAAATCATATTTGATGTCTCAAAGATTAAATTTATGTCATGGTATTTTCAAATGAAAGTATAAAGCATAAATATAGAGCCCCTAAGCATCTTAGACTATAAAAAATTGTATTTAGTATTAGACATTTTAAAATGTGTAATTTGACTAAACCTTAAACTAATTAACTTATGCTCACATGCATGACTCTTATCACCATTGTTAATAACCATTTATACATATATGGCATCAAATTTAAAATTTAAAATTATTGTTACAATGATCTTCCTAATCTCTTCCAAAATAGTTCAATTACCATTCTTAGACTATGCCCTAGCATTAGGTCATAGTTACTCTATTATATATACGTCCATGCCTCTTAACTAGGTCCATTATTGTAGATTTTTACACATAGGCCAAACCTATCCCCATGAAATTTAATGGATTATTTTAAAATTTAATTATTTTTACATAAGGGTTATCCCATACATTTTGCATGTCAGGATGGAGGAAATTACCCCAATATTAAGATATATAAACATATAGAGCCTAAACATTTACATATCTAGCATATAGCTAGCACATATCTAACAATAAATATAAAATAGTTTACACATTGATAAGAAATATCCTAAATATTCCAAATCTAAAATGAATTAAATTAAAAAAAGCCTAAGTGTGAATTTTCAAGGTAGAGTCATAGCTTGTCAAGTTTTGAAAGACATATATAGGATTGCACTACATACTAGCATTACGTAAGATCTTACACACTTATCTAGGTGGAAGAAATATGTTTTTTAAATTACATCCTTGAAGTATTGGGTACATAGGAATAAATTAGTCATATGGGGTGGTTAATTTACCCCAATCCTTATTTTTCACCCTTTTCCTAGTTTTATAGTTGTCTTCTAGTGCACACATAAGGTTAGAAGAAAGAAGAAATTAAACATAGATAATCATACAAGTTTGAAAACATAAAAACACATAAGAATCCTTATAAAACATAGGAATGGTAGGTGACACCATAAAAAATTGGTAAAAATAAACATGAATTATTATTACTCTCGTAAACAATGTCATTGTCGTAGAGTATGGATTTTTCCAAGTAGATGTAGTCTCTTTATTTCCATATGAAAAAACTCATAAGATTTTTTCAATGTTGTTGATGATTATATCTTGATAAATATCTACATAGACCTGAAATAAAAATGTATTCATTCTGCTAGTGTTTTCCATAAAAATAAAGTTATTATATTCTACTAGTTACAATTATATTTTTTTAGTAACTCTACATCTTGCGTAATATAAATATTCAATTAGTGTTATGATATTAGGGTCAAATAAATATATAAGTAAATAAAACATATTTTTTAACCTATTCCATTATCATGATCATATAAAATAATAGATTCATTAGGGATTTATTCCATTTTCCTAGGGTTTTTCTAGTAGAGGTTCTTGGAAAAACCCATCAAAACATGCTAAAGATTTTACAATGTGAGTTTAAAATAAAAATATAAACAAACATGGATATGGAAATAAAACTCATTATTTTCATTCATTTCATGAATTTTTAGTGAATATTCATCTAAACCTAGGTTATTAGATAAAAACATACATCTTATGTTATATTAATCATATAGATTCAAACAAAACATAAAAAATAATGTGTAAAAAATAATACACAAAAAAATTTATACAAAACCATAAAATGATCACTATTATCTCACAATCATAAATATTTCCTTTGCAACTTTAGAATATTTATAGAGCTTCATGACTACTATGTCACTTTGCACTCATAACCTTTCATTTCTATCCAAAGAGGTCCTTTATCTTCTTTCACACTTTTGATATATAATCATGTGCTAAATACATAAAATAAGATATATAAAAATGACTACACATCACATACTTGTCATTCATATATACTCTATGTTTTTATACATTAAACTATACTACCAACACTTTTTCAGACTTAAATAGTTGTCTTGTTCTGAGATAATATCACAAGAAGTGTGATGAAGAATAGAATTGGTGAAGTTGGTTGTGTTGCACTAGGGGGTCGGTCCAAAAATAATGTTTTTGGTTATTGATTTAAGTGAAATTTAGTTTTTTAAAACTCCTTCTCACTACTTAGCTAAACCTTTTGGGTTTTCAACTAAGTAATGTACCGATCTACTACCCTTTATGAATTATTAATAGATTGGGGTAACTAGGAAGCCACCTTTTATTGATTTTAAACATTCCTATTCCTAATCATAAATCTTATGGCCTTCCTTACTTATACATTATTTATAATTATGAAATTGAGGTCTCATAGTACCTACAAAGATGGAGGAGACATTGAGTACATCGCTAGAGTTGAATCATGTTGTAAATATGGTGGTGTTACTAGAGCCATTTGAGAAGATGTTGTTTATAAAGAATATGGTGTTGTGTAATATGTTGTTGAAAATGATGTAGATATAAATTTAAAATTGAAATGCATTTTTTATGGTTGTATTGTTCGATGATATATTTATTTCATTTTCTTAGTTTGTATCTATTATACAAGCTAGATTAATGGAATGAATTGGGATTTATCAATGACCATTGCAATTATCTATTCATATGTGAAAAACATAGCTTGAGATTCCTCTAATACATTATGCCATCCCACATGAGACTAATTAATGTGCAAAAAGAGTTTGGATATATATAATAGTCTAGATTTCATCATAATCTATGATATCAATGATGGCCTTATGTTGAAAGATCTTGTGTTGAATTTATTGTGACATCTCCTCCATCCTATCTATGCATAAATGTGTGTAAATTAAAGTAACATTTTATAGGGCATATAGTTTCCCCATGTATTCATATTCTACATCACATTATATCTTAAGGCAAGAGACTCATTTAGAGCAATTCCTATCTAATTTGGTGTGGATGTTTGATCTTCCATAGCTGATTTGTATTTGTCTACCCTTGAGAAATATATATTCACTTCATTCCAAGTGTCTTGAATCTATTTTTTTAAATCGATCATGTTTCAATAAATTTATGTGGCTTGTTGTGAAATGGTGTCAATAAATTGGTTGTATTCTTTAAGGAGTTTGAAGATTATTTTTGTTTTAGACTTTAAGTGCTAACCTTTTTCTTAGATAGTTTATAATTATGCACAACCACTTAGTAATTTATGATCGAAGAAACAAAATCTATAATTTTTTTCCTTTGACATTACCTAGTCACACAACTTAAATCACCAACACTGTGTACGTATCATCGATGATTTTGTAAGCCTTAACAAGGAGTTCATGTAGCTCTTCATTTTATTCCATCAGCTAGAGATGTTCATGTTCCATAAAAAATTTCATTTTCCTATTTGAATCTTAAATTTTTTTATATTATTTAATATTTTTATCCAATGTAAGTTGGATCACATCGAGTGACACCTCTTGATTTGTCATGGCTAGTGCTATAAATACCACAATAGTTATTAGTGGCATAGTGATGTAGGGGCATCAACTAAATTCATGTAATAAATGTGGTCTTTTTTTTAATTTGATTAAATTTTTCTTATAGGTCCCAAAGGGACCCATTTAATGGGTTATATTCATTATTTAGGTTGGCATTAGGTGTTATTGGCCTTGGGAGTATTTCTTACCAAAACACCAATTTGAATTTTTGAAATCTTGTTAGTGTGTTAGGAGCATTTTGGTGACTTGTCAAGTAAGGTCATATAATTAAATATTAGTGTAAGTTATTAATTTATTTTATTTATTTCATAATACATGTTTTTATGTACATGGCATAAGACAAACAACTTGGACTAAGGTCATTTAATGTAACTATCATATGAGAGTTGGTTCTTTTGAAAGTAGTTGCAAAGGTAGTTTCTTTCATAGATATAAGGAGTTTTGAATAGAAAAAGAGTTAGATCATGTATGAGAAGTAAATCTATGAGTATAGGAGTTATTCGAGAGGTATTGGGAGATATAGGTATGCAAAAAATGCAAGAATGAATGATAAAATATTATAAACCGCCTGTACTTTATCCATCAAGATAGTAGTGTTTGATTAGAAAGGAATTCAATAAACCAAAGAATTTTTTAGATATATATCTTTGTGATTTCATTTTAAATTATTATAATTGAAATTAAGGTATGAAAAATTTTATAATCTTTGATTATTCAAATATGTATTTCATTAAGAATGTAATTTTTAGGACTGTGATAACATATTGTGACATTGTATTAATTTTGAGAGTTTGATTTGTAGAGGACTTTGTAGAACCAATAATGCTTACTAATATGAATTGATAAGTATTTTTAAAATAAAATTATACTCACAAAAGGCTTTTTTAATTTATTTCATTACTTATTTGATGATGAACTATGCCTAAATATATAGGCTATTGTGGCCACATACATAGATAAAAACCATGTTTAGATGATGGATTAGTGTATTATTGAGAGTTTGTTATGGTATGAAGAAGTTATAAAATGAAAAAGTGGTATTGGATGAATTTTGAGAATATTTAAAATAAATTTTTGTAATTCAAATTGCATATAACCATGTTTGTTGATATATAGGCAGTCTGTGTGTATTCTGTGTAGTAAACAGTCAAGAAACTAACATGAAACTGCTACAATGGATCATAAGTATATATGGAGATTATTGAAGTTTGAAAATGATCTAGAAATGCCTCATGGATAGTTTAAAGTAATGAAAAAATGTTTCCAAGATTTAGGTAAGGGTGAATGTATTGGAAATCATACATTTTCGTATAACAGTCAAGCCTGAATAAATAGAGCACTAATAAATTCATGATTAGAATGTGGTGAGTGAAAATTCAAAGGAAATTAGAGTTGGAAAGAGTTGTAATAAGGTCAAACAGAACTTATTTTTTTAATTGTAATGTTTTAAACCTATTATCACTCTTGAATATCCTTTTGGATCCCACTCAGGCATGTCAAGACTACATAAACCCTAAATATAGGGTAGAATACAAAAAGTGAAATATAAAAAATTTCAACCATGAAAAGTTTCTCAAAATTGGTAGTATGATATTTATTATAATTTTAAAAGTGATTGAGAAGATTTTTTCATAGTAGGCAACCATATGTATGGATTTTTAAAGACTGTGTGCTAGTAAACAGCCTAGAGACCTAATTAGGTCTATACCAATGTTAGAAATGGCATCTATAAAAGGAGCTAAATAATTAAACTTCATAAAGATTTGTAAAGTGATAAATGGTGGTATAATATATCTCTAGTTTCCATATTCGGTTTCATACTTGACTGTACTAGTCAAAGAAGATAGAAAAGAGGCTATAAACTTTGAAGGGAAGTTGATGGTTTAAGATGCAAAGAGGGTATTTGAGGTTTGAAAGAGGGTCTAAGTGGGATTGATAAAATTTAACCTAATTTTTATTCCTAAAGATCACGATTTATTATTTTATCCCTATTAAATTTAGAAGTTGATTTGGCCTAAATAAGCCCATAACCCTATTGTAGACTAATGAGTGTGAGGAGAAAAAAAGAGAGTGAGAAATTGCTTGAAATGAAATGTTTGAATCCCTATGAGGTGTATGGAGTTCTACAAGTATAATATAGGACTAATCAATTCTAATTGATAAATCATTTCATGTGATTGAATTCAAATATAATAAGGAGTTGATAACCAAGAGGGGTTTGATCAGATTGAATGCATGAGTTGTTAATTAAACGTGTCAAAACTAGGTTAGGTAAAGTATGAAAAAGGGCTTTACATCACATAGGCTAGTGTCAAATATGAAAAATAGGGAGTGATAATGTCATCCATTATAAAGATGTATCTCAAAAATCTCATATGCATTAGCTCATAATATATAGTCTATCCTATAATTCATATTCTTATACCCTTCCTTAGGCTGATCATGATCCTTGTAAAGTGCCTATAGGTTGATGGAATTTATGAATTACCTCCTTAATCTCCTCCATCTAGTATGTATATTATTATTTTAGATCTAATAGTTGAGTTTATACTATGACTTTAGGATCTTTATTCATTTACACCTCCTCATATAGTTTTGTAGTTGTCTCTACTTGTGTTTTTCTCATCTTATTTATCTTTCTATTTTGTCATGTGTTCAACTTCTCTAGCTTGATTTTTATCTTAATACATTTTATACTCTTCTATGACTTTATTACTCAACTCCTACTTTATTAGGTCTTATTTCATTTTATCATATATTTCCTTGGCCACTATGTCAGTATTAACTTTATTTTTTTTCTCTTTTCATAGTCATAAAGCCTCTTTATAATTGTTCTTGATATCCTTGGACTCTAGATTAGCCTATGACTTATTATTATGTACATCTTTCACCTCATTTTATTCTTTCTCTTTATTATTTTTCATAACTTCCTCTTATTATTTCCTATTTTTCTAGGTGTCTTCCTTATTTTCCTTTTTCTCTTATTCTTTTTTTTTTCTTATTCTTCCTCTTTTTGGGACTTCTTGATATCTACCTTTTAATTTGTTTCCTTCACTCTCACATCTTATTCTTATGACTTTGTAGTTTACTAAATTTTCTATTGTGAAATATCACATTGTGGCTAAACTTGCTTTATTTGATTCTACATATGGGGTTGATGTTTTATATCTTGTTGTTACGCATTGACTGACTCATGATGAACTATTTAGGATATGCATGGTGAATTAGGGGTATATGGGGGAAATGGGGAGAAAGGGGTGAAAGTGGTATAGAAGGAAGTGGAGAATGATGTGGGGAAGGAGAAGTGGATTGTGAAAAAACCACTTTATGATTACTTACTAACATATTTTCATGAGCAATTGGGACCATATTTTACTTCTTATGCTTAACATGTCAAGCCTAAACAACCATTTTTTGTGCTTATACTTATTCCTCTACAATTTTTCCTCTATAACCTCTTCCACCATGATATAGGTTAACATTCATTTAATGACTATATGAGATGTATTTTTAGTTTAGTGAATCTATGTGTTAGTGGTTGTTATGGACTCTCTTGTTGTGCTATTGCTTGGTCCATCCATGTCTAGTACCTATTATTTTACTTTGGTTCCATCACTATATATAATGATCTTTCACCAAATGAAAATCATTAGAATATTGATTAAATTCTACATTTACTTTATTCCTTATCTATAATTGTGTACACAATGATGGAATTAGGAGGTGTAGGTATTTGTACATATAGTATAGATGGAATATTATTATGGAACTGGTAGGTGTGCACTAACTTCAATATGAAGAATTCATTTTCCTCAACTTCCTCATATATATCCATTTAAATTTCATCCAATATGTATTTGTATAGTTCTTCCCTAGTTATAGCTAATGTTTGGAGGTTGTATTCTACTATAATGTTCAACCCACTCTTGTTACTTAGACATAGATTTGTACTGTGAGTCTTCTTATTTAGTGTAAATAATGATTTTAGAGGTGAACCTTTCCTCTTTCCTACTATTAGACAAACTAGTGACATAGATGGTTTAGGTTGTACATATTGTTCTTGTACTTCCACTTGTTATGGAAATGGTTTATCTACACTAGGGAGCATAGATTGTAGTGGTAGAACTGATCATGCAACCATATATTTTTGTCTCAAGACCTCAACCTATGTGTCCAACATGTTGGTAGAGAAGGAAAGAGATATGTTAGTATATTTTTTATCTCATGGATTTTGATTTGAATTCCATTCTTAAGTTTTGTGATTATGGTGAGTGGTCTTAGATATTATTAAACATTAGTGGGCATCTAAGGGTGTGAGGCAATAAGTTCCTAATTTTCAATCCACCATTGATTCAATTGACCAATATGCACATATTACTAAATAATTCTTATCCATATGAGATTAATAAAAATGGTGGTAGGACAAAATTCAACATCAGGTGAAATAGAACTGTCAAGTGATTCCCATTATTTAAAATAAAGTATCAATAATATTAACTAGTATTAGAAGGTTTAAAAGGAAATTATAAGAACCTTATAAATGTCAGTAAATAATTATGTTACTAATAAGTCTATTTAGTTTAATTCTTCCTTAAGTTGGATCATGTGGTATTAAAAATTTATGATCCCTTTTGTTTCATGTTGTGCATTTTTATCATTTTCTAATACCTTTTGGTGATGCATTATATGAGAAACCTAATTATGACATTGTTGATGCCTAAAACTCTTGCTCATAGTTAAATAACCTCTATGGTAAGCTTTACAGGTGTGGGACTTAACTATGGTATTGTTAATGCAATGGATTGCACCTGGGGCAGGAGGCCGAGCTCCTACCTATCCACACGCAATAATGGAAACTCCCCTCTTGCCTGTGGGACCGGTGAAGCTAGAGGGGAGAGTCTCTAGATGAGGGATAGCTCCCTCTAATGTATCTTTTAGGCCCTAGCTTCTCCTACTACTAACAAATAAAATGAAAAAAAGGAGGGGATGAAAAGGGAGAGAGAGATGCTAAAAATAGAACCTAAGCCTAAAAATGAAAAGGTGATACACTAGAAAATGTGACCCACCCAGCCCAAACATACACTTTTAAGAACCAAAAGAGTCACATTTTTTGGTGTATCACCTTTTCATTTTTAGGCTTAGGTTCTATTTTTAGCATCTCTCTCTCCCTTTTCATCCCCTCCTTTTTTTCATTTTATTTTTTAGTAATAGGAGAAACCAGGGCCTAAAAGATACATCAAAGGGAGATATCCCTCATCTAGAGACTCTCCCCTCTAGCTTCACTAATCCCACAGGTGAGAGGGGAGTTTCCATTATTGCATGTGGATAGGCAGGAGCTCAGCTTCCTGCCCTAGGTGCAATCCACTATGTCAATAGTTTTTGGCACGCCTGGTGGGACCAACTAAGGCAAGTTGTGTCCATAGAGTTGAATAATTTTGGTGTGTTCTTTAACCAACTAGCCTTTGGAGGGTTTTTAAATCAACACCAATGGGGACTCTGAGTTAAATCAACTAGTTAAGTAGTTCTGGTACCGTACCATCAAGAAACAATATTCTGGTATGTATAATCCCATTGTTTAGAGCCATGGACCCTATTTTCCTTAGCTAGCATGGCTATGATCATCACCAGCCTTATGTTGATCCTTATCAAGTCGAATATGACTGGTCCCAGCCCTATCATAAGTTATATCAGCCTTATGCCTAGTCTTCTCAATATGTCACTTCTCCCACTCAACCCAGTCTCTTTGCCAATCAACCCATTTCCACCTTCAAACAAGCATGATTGGGATATGAAAAATATGTAATAGATATTAACACCAAAAGGGGATGTGGCCAAGAAATTCTTGATCACATTGTCCATCAAGTGAGGAATGCACTAGATCAAGTTAAGACTTAATGGGCTTCTATTGAAAGAGCTAATGACACATGCTTACAAGTGAGATGCTAGATGTGAGTGGTTTGATTGCATATTTGGAAGAGAAGCTAAGTATTCATGAGAGGCAACCTTACCAAGTCTATCAACCTACATACTCACTGCCCCAAGTATCATATCAGTCATATACAGCCCCTACTTATGAACCAAGTCAAGCCTGTCAAAGTCCTTTCCCCAATCATGTTGAGGAGAGTTCTGAGATAAAAAATCTTGTGTTTAAGGCTAATCTTGATAGATAGATTGAATTGGCAAACCTTCAGATGTAGCAGTCCATTTTGGCAATGAGGGAAGTGGAACCTAAATATTTACTACCCTCTCACATTATGGCCCCATTACCCCAAAAGGAGGTGCCCAGTCTGAATATCTTGAGTTGAAATATAGTGGTTGAGTCATGGAACAACAAGGAGGAGAAAGACATTGTCCAAGAATGTGGGGTACAAAAAGAGGTTAGTCTTTTTCAAGTTTCTCCCACCCTTCCTTAGGAAGCTCCTTGCATTTCATGGAAATTTTCATGCACTCCCCATCTCTATGATGATTCCCATTATCTCCAAGAGGTATAAAATGAGGATGATCTAGCCAAGTGGATCAAGGAATTATAGAAGAAGTTGAGACTACTTAGAGGAAGAGAGATGGAGTTTTCAAAATTTGTAGAGGATCCAACACCAAAAGACACCCCTTCCACCAATCCACAAGCTAATATCAATATTGATGAAGTGTTGGTAAAGTGGAGGGATGAAAATCAAGAAATCTTGGCCCAAGGTCTGCCCCCTCCTATTCTAGAGAAAACTCCCTCTTATGTGCCAAATCCTTTCTATTAGATGGCACTTGCTCACTCTGACTCATCTGATGCATCAATTGATCCTACCCTTAATCATGTTTGCCTAGATTTTTAGCATGCCTCTTTTCAGATAGCTCTTCTTATACATGAGCAGACCCTCCCAAATCTTCCCCAACCTCCTCAAGTCTTTCAACATGATCTCCAAATTCTGAGCTGGAAGAAGGAACATCATGAACCAGCTCAGGACCTTAAAGAGGATAAAGTTGCTACCTATTCACAGGAGCAAGATTCTAATCACAATATCATGAGTTAGAAGCAAATAGTGGAATCTTGGGGTAGAAAGGAAGAGGAAGAGAAAGGCTTTGCTCAAAACCTTGGAAAAGATGGGGCTGCTCCTACTCTGACGATGATTATGACTTCCAAGAAAGGCTTTTCTAGGAAGATATGGATAGGCAGATTACAGAATTGGAGTCCAGAGTAGTTCTCCTCAGCAAACATGTGATGAATGTTTTAGACCAAATAGCAAATTCCATGTCTAAATACACTCCATCCACACACCTTGAAGAAAGCTATCAGGCCTTGCCTAATATAGATTATGCTCAATTTATGACTGACCAGGGAGACTTCATGAGTATGGATGAGGAGGAGATCACCTTAGGTGACGTGGAAGAGCATGGATAATCTCTTGTTCATGTATTGAATGATTCTTTTAAATTCATTGGGGTAGGCTACACTATTCTTCAAGGAGGCTATGAGTTGGATAAGAGTGGAGAAGGCATCATTGGGACTCAAATAAGTATGTAAAGGGGCTGCAGGCTTTCAGATTTACCCCTTCAAGAGGTTATTAAATCTGAAGATACCTTCTTTGAAATTATCAAGGAGGATTGTCATACCATGGAACTCGAGCATGAGGCAGAAGAGAACAAGCCATTCAATGATGCATACCAAGGGGCTTATGGTGGTGAGCCAATAGCCACTAATTTCTTGGTGAAGAGCACCATCATGAAAGACCAGCATTCCACAAGCTTCTAGGAACAAATAGAGTACGTATATATTGGAATCATGTTTGAATCTAATCCACTCAGATACTAGCCAATCTAGGTGATAGGAAAGAGGAGCAAGTCACCAACTCTCCTTTTCATTTAGCCACTTGTCTAGCACCATAAGTCTTCTTGCCAGGAAAGGGACTTAAGAAATTTTCCCTTTGATCCAAGAGGAAGGTGAACATTCCTAGTTAGCTGTATATAGTAGTTTGCTTTTAGTTTCTTTCCTACTTTCCCTAAGTGCAGTTGCACAGGTAGTGTTTTTAGCCTTGTGTGTGTTTTCCTTTGTGTGTGGGGTAAAAGATTCATGTTTGATTCTTGGATCTTTTGGGGTTGTTGCTAACACTCTTTCAAAGCTGCATTCTGACTCCATGCCCAATGGACTACAAGGCAACTAGTCTCTAAGCATAACAGGCATGCTTCCCCTGGGAGTCACTAATTTATTGACCATTTTTGCCCAACAGGCCAAAAATCAGTCCCCTTCTTCCCTTGCTTTTTAGAGCCAGTCATTTTTAGGTTACACAAGTATATCAAGCTTTGGTTCATCGCTCAAGTTTAATGCTTCAGCATTAGTTCAATGCAAGGTTCATTAGCCTCAGTTCAATTTAATTGGTTTAGTGGCTTTTTGTTCAAGTGGCATTCAGTTCATCAAATAGTTCAAGGGGCTCAACATGCATCATTGAACCATTGAACTAATTCAATGATTAGATTTAATGTGTTGGTTCAACACATTGGTTCAATGTGATTAGTTCAATCATTTAGTTCAACGTTTGGTTTAACCACTTGGCTTGGCACGCAGTGTTAAATTATTGAATTGGTTTAATGAGTGGTTCAAGTGAATGGTTCAATGGGTTGGTTCAAGGGTGTGCCCTAATGTTGAAGGGTAGGTGCCATTGCGAAGGGTAGTCCTGAGTTCAAATTCCCTTATAGAGGATAGGAAGCATTCCAAAGATAGCCAAAGAGGTGTTTCAAAGGTGTGAAGAAGACCTAAGGCCGAATTCTTTCAGATTTTTTGTTTGAAGGAATTCCTTTAGACAAAAAGCCCAAAGAAATTTGGGGGAAACTTAGTTCAAAAAGGTTACCAGCATAGGGAAAATACTGAAGCACATAAGCCTGTAGTAAAGCCCTGTTGACATTTTGTCAAGGATGGTGGCATCCTAAAAACCATCAAAATTAAGCACACAAATTAGCCATTGGGTTTTCAAGCAATGATAAGTGTGTAAATGTCAAATTTTACACCAGGAAAGCCAGAATGTGGAAGGCACCAAGTGGAAATTGTAGAAGACTTTGACATGCTTTTTTAGGAGTATAAAAATGTGCCACGTGTCCCTTACAAGGCTTGGCAAAAGATGACAAGTGTCAACATCCATGGGTTTCTCCTTGTGCTTCATTATTCAAAGATAAGACTGGTGGGCCTGAATGGGTTGCTAAGATCTATGCAGAACATGCCAAGTATCAGCATCTATGAAGAACCAAAAGAGTCCCAAAAGTTTTCTCAGGTAGCTAAAGGTTAAGTGGAAGCGGCCACGTGTCACCTTCCACAAAAATCTCAAAAAATACTTCCAAATCCTCTAAGTTAAGCAAAAAAATTAGGTAGAAGTGGCCATGTGTCAACTTCCACCTAACTCTCAAGGAACCCTCAGAGGTGAATGGATGCTACCACATCCCATTATTAGCTTGACAAAAGCCACCACATGTCAATGTCTAAATTTCAAGTGTCTTCTAAGTACCCAAGCAGTAGAATATGGCACATGTCAAAAGTAGATGTTCTCTCATTTAAGAGCCAAAGGAGTAGTAGAAGGAGCCAGAGGAGGCAAAATGGCAAAGCATAGAAGCAGATGAAGTCATCCAAGTGGCACAGGAAAGTGTCGAATCAAGGAGTGGCATGCTCTTTTGGTTCTTCGTAGACACTAACACTTGGCATGCTCTTACCAACCCATTCAGGCCCACCAGTCTTCTCTTTGAATAATGAAGCACAAGGAGAAACCCATGGATGTTGACACTTGTCAGCTTCCACCAAGCCCTGTAAGGGACACATGGCATGTTTTTCTACTCCTAAAAAAGCATGTCAAAGTCTTCCATGGTTGCCACTTGGTGCCTTCTATGCTATGGCTTTCTTGGTGTAAAATTTGATGTTTGTGTGCCTATCATTGCTTGAAAACCCAATGGCTAATTTGCATGCTTAATTTTGATGATTTTCAAGACATCACCATCCTTGGAAAAATGTCATTGAGTATTTTTTGTGGGATTTTATGCTTCAAGCTTTTCCCCACACTAGTAGCCTTTTTGAACTAAGCTTCCCTCAAATTCCTTCAGGCTTTTTGTTCGAAGGAATTTCTTCAGACAAAAAGTCTGAAAGAATTCAGCCTTAAGTATTCTTCGCACCTTTGAAACACCTCTTTGGCTATCTTTGGAACACTCCCTACCATCCACAAGGGAATTTGAACTCAGGAATACCCTTTGCAAGGGCACCTACCCTTCAACATTGGGATGCACCCTTGAATCAACCCATTGAACTATTCGCTTGAACCACTTGTTGAACAGGTTCAATGGTTCAACACTGCATGCCAAGCCAAGTGGTTGAACCAAATGATTGAACTAATCGCATTGAAACAATGAATTGAACCTACTTGTTGAAATAGTTCAATGGTTCAATGCTACGCACTAAGCCCCTTGAACCGTTTGATGAACCAAATGCCACTTGAACAAAAAGTCACTAAACCAATTGAAATGAATCGAGGCCGATGAACCTTGCATTGAACTAATGAATTGAACCAAGTTCATTGAAATTGAGTGATGAACCAAAGCTTGATAGACTTGTGCAACCTAAAAATGACTGGCTCTGAAAAGCAAGGGAAGAAGGGGACCAATTTTTGGCCTGTTGGGCAAAAATGGTCAACAAGTATGTAAATCAATGTTTAGGATTTTAGAAGCTAGCACTTCAATTTGATCTTAGGGGGGAAGTAGAAGGAAGGAAATGAAAATAATATTGAAATAAAACCAACTAAGGTGATGCACCAAGATATTTAAAACATTAAAATATGATTACATGAAATATCTTGAATTCTTGAAAACTATAGACTATTAAAGGAGCATAAATAATGAATTAAAGTCTATGATACAGATAGAATCAATACTATAAGAGTAGAGAAAGGAAATAACAAACAAAAAGAATTCTTCACTTAGTTTAAAATGGAAAACCACATCCTCTTTATATTTAGGTAGAAAATAGAATATATAATGCCTCAAGGGGCCACAATACAAAACATTCAATACTACCCATGAGGGGCGCCTATTAAGGTTATAGAATTAAAAATGCTAGCTACTGATACCTCTATCTTAAAACTATTAAAAATGGTTTTTATCCAAAATAGAAAATGGAAAATAGAAAATAATTAATAACCAAGCCCTTCCAAAAGGGATGAGCCTAGAATGTATAGGCAAAGCAACTTCTCATAGGAGTGACACCTATAAATCCCAACACTCATGCATTTGATGATGTCATTACAACTAAATGAAGGACTCATGCTCATGAGTTTAGTTAACTTATGGATCCTATATATGGTCTAACTATACTATATTTTTATGGTCACAATGCTTAGGAGGAGTCTAGTGATTCCATGTGTTCATCTCTAGAGCCACTTCTATTATGTCATTAGAGATGAAGATCTGCTTACCTTGGCCAATGGTGTAACTCCTAGTTCTAACAAGAAAACTTTTTCTTCAACAAGAATCATGACACCATGTGGAAAGGATCATCTCCTCCTTGTTATAACCACATGGTAGGTCCCTTTCCTTCTCTTTGATATCCAATGTTACTACCAAAAGTTTTGACAAATCAAAACCACTCTTTGATAATCACTAGAATGACATGTGTTGAGTAGATTATTTTCTAGGGGAAGTTAGGCACTTCCTTGAAAAAATGAGAATAAGGGTGTCACATGGAGAAACCATAGTCACCTTTGTAACTAATTATTGGATCTATCACATTATACTATTAGCCAATGGCACTACTTACAGTTTTGATCAAAAGGGAACTAGAGTTGAATAATGTTGGGTCACCACATGTCAAGCTGGTGCTACACCAAAGTGAACCAAGAGCCTTTTTGTGCTGAATAAGCATCTAGCTACCACATGGAAAAATCAAAATGAAGTTGATACTTAGGTAAAATTTTCAAAAGGGTCCTTGAGAAAGGATGGCTAGAGGTAGAAGTGTTGAATGTACTAAGTGAGTATGGGACCAAACATGAACTACTTCAAAATAATAAAAGTTTTATCTTAATCCATAGTTCCTAGTGAATTATAGGGGTGTCCACCTATGGATGAGATAACCCAAAAAATATATCATATAGATAAGTCAAGTCAAAATTTTCAAAACATGAGGAAGGCCTATAAACTTACAACTTTTGAAGAGTACCTATAAAGGTGCTCACTCTTTTTTCTTAGTCTGGGTCTTCTTATTAAGAGCCTCAAGGCTCTATCTAGTTAATAGTCTCCTTCAAATAGATTCTCCCTAGACCTTGAACTACCTCTATCATTTGGAACTCTATTTGGGTGAGTGGTTATAATATCTTCTCCACTTTAGTGACACAAGGTGATTAATCGAGAGCTACGAACAAGTTTAGGTCATTCTATTTCTACTCTAGTATAACTTTGATTTGGTCCTATAGGAGGATGTTTATGTCTACCAAGAATGGGGAAAGGAGTCCCAATTGGACTAATTTTTCAATATTCCCCCACCTATCTTAGACCACCTTTTCTAAGGCCTTGAGGAATGCCTTACACTTGGTGGCTACATTATTATATCCTAGAAATTTATTGAGTTTTACCAATAATTACCTTCAGTTAACCATCCACACTACCTATAGTGTCTCATCTAAAGTGTTTTAGGGATTTTGGATGAGAATATGTGAATTTAGGACCTTGAGGAACATAAAGGTAATGACCTGGTCAATAGATGTGCTTACTTTAGAGCTTAGCTTCTATGATTTTGTGATGAACTTGAAAGCTAGATTTAGATTTGTGGTTGCACCTTTTATTATCTCAAAGTAAGATTCATATAGATGTTGAAACATAGGGAGGATCTCTATGGTTTATGTATTTGTAGTGAGGTCATTAATTATTTGTAGAATTTCTTAGTCCTTGATCAAAGATTCGTATTGTGCCTTATGATGTAATTATTATAAAGCCCAATTAGAATATAAGAGTTTTTTATGGGTTTGTGTCAGTTTAGTCTCTTTATATTGTAGCTTGGTCTCCATGGTTACCCTTATATTGTCTTCTTCTTGGAAAATCTCATTAGAGATTGAACTCTAAAGGTCAAACCTCACTTTATTAAGCTTTGCATCTTTGGCTTTGGCCTCAACATTGAGGTAGTCAATCATATATTTCACCTTGGTGAGTTATAGATTGGTATGTTTCAACTATTAGGTTTCTTTGATTTAATTTTTAGTCATATACTTCTACATTTCCTCCATTAGCTTTACTCGGTCAGTGGGCTTGGCTTATCTGAGATTAAAGTTGATAGCTTGTATTATATAGTCCCCCAACTCCATCTAATCTTAGGGCTTGACTATCAGAGGGGACATATACATAATCATAAGGGATTAATGTGTAGGGTCAAGGAATGACCATATGTGAGTCACCATTTAGTACTTAGACTATTTCCCTTTACTCTTATCTATCCAGACCTATTGGGCCCTTCTCACTATGTCCATCTTTTGATGGTACTACTCTAGTGACTAAATGTTTTCCCCTATGAATGGGAGTCCTTAAGGTATCATAAATGGAATGGTCACTTGATACTATGAAGTAGTGGACACTATTCCTCTAGAGGTGAGTGGATGAAGGGTTAGGGTCGAAGGAAAAAAAGGCAAGAGCTTGCAAATTGGGGTGGAGGGCAATTACACCATGATGGAAGATGATGTGGATGATGAGGGCAGAGGAGTAGAGAAAGGTATAAGGGAAGTGATTGGGATTATGAAGGAAAGTGGAGTGAGCTAAGTGGTAGGTTGAGTGGATGAAGAGGAGAGTGGTATTAGGGAAGTGATTGGTTGGGTAGTGTAGAGTGCTGCAACATTGTCTAAGATTATGGAGTGAGATGAAGGAGTGAAAAATGAGGTAGAGGTGGAAAGAATGGGTTGTGAAAAGCATACCTTATTTTTAGGGGGCACTAGTGGAGAGATAAATACTAGTACCTAAATTTTCTTTGGATGAGTTGGCCAAGTTATGAGGTGTACCAAAGAGTCTTGTTATTGATGGGGGATATGGGGTATGAGAATATGGGTGGTGGCCAGGTTGAAGGATTTCAAACCTCCACAACTTCCACTTATTTTTCTAGAAGCATGTCCCCCACCTATTATATAGGGGTATCTTATTCTTCCTCTTCTTCTCTTTCATCTTCTTCCTCTCCTTATTCCTCTCCTTCCTCAATTAATAATCCTTCTTCTACTAGGTCCTCTTCTAGTTGATGCTCATCCTAGAGATTTTTAAGAGTTTCATTTATTTCCTCATCCTCAAAATTGGAGTATAGATTTCTGATCTCTTACCTATATTTCCCATAGGTGGATATATTCTCGTGGTTCTAATCTCTTTAGATGAGTTATGTCCTTAGTCCCTTCATTAATTTACTGGAAGGGTCAGATGGATGTACTATGTCATAAAAAGAATCCCATAGCTTGTAGGTGTCTTATGATATTTGAGATAGATCTACATAATATTTATGGACATCCTCCATGGGAAACCTCTTCTACTCAAGGTATGGCTAGGTCTTATGATTGGGTAGGTTAGTGGTCTTTAAAGAGGGTATGTAACTGAATAAATCATATATCCATCTATCATCAATCAGGTCAAGGCCAAGCTTCATGAGTTTGGATGTGAGAAAGCACTCCTACAACCTCTTCACCATCATGATGCCTCTCCTTATGAAAGGGATATAATATAGGTCCTTCTTATTCTTCCCTACACCATACATAGATTCCACTACATTGATTTGGAAAGCCAACTCTAAGGCCAAAGTTCTATCTATTAGTAGGCACACGAACTAGATTTGTTTGTCCTTGAATCCATGTGCTTAAATAAAGGTAAAATGGCTCTCAAAGAACTAGTCAACCAGAACCTTATTATCGATAAGCCATGATCATTGTGAGTCTATCATCCTATTTGTAATGGCCTCTTGGTTGAGGTCAATGAGGACTAGAGATAAAAATTTCTCCAAAAATTCATAGTAGTTTTATGTGATTGACAAGACATAGGTCTATACTATCACTAGGATCACCATGTTAGGGAAAATGCCCATCTTGAAGGAGTTGAGATTGAGGTATGTAGATAAGAACTAGGAGTGATAAAATATAATGAGATGTAGGATAAAAGAGGAAGACTAAAAGGTACCTAGTGTTAAAAATTTTGCTAGCTTGTTATTCATGGTGGTGGTGATGACATCTAAAAAATACATCCTATATACCTTCCCCTTATTCAACATAGTTAGGAGGAAGAGTGCCCCTAACTAAGAAATTAATGATGTTGGCATCTGAGTCCATCTTGAAGATGAAATACAACATGGATAGAACATCCATCAAGTACTTCATGGGGAAGCTTACTAAGGGGATGGGTAGAGAGGCACTTCCATGTATTTATTTTTAAGCAAAAAATTGAGGAAGTGTGCTTTTTTGTAGACCCAAGTGTCCTAAACATCTTGAATGCTCTCCATTCTATAGATTTCAACCTTGGGTCACTTGGGAGTTAGATCATCTCCCTTATGGCATTCACACTAAATTTCACCCTCAAATTGGTGTTACCCATAATTATGCTAGTGTTGTCATCATACCTCTCTATGTAAAGGGTGATGATATTTGTGCATGTGTGAACATAGGGCACCATGAACTAGTCTAGCATGTAGTCTCACATTCTACATCCATACAAGTTTTAATCATTCTTATAGATATTCTCAATAATTTGGGCATGAGAACCCTCTCTTAAATTCTTGGAATTATTGGATAGCATAAGATCAAAGATATCATCCATGAAATCAGTGACCAATGCTTGGTCTCTACAATGCCAATGCCCTTTGGATATTTTCTTGATGTTTAGCACTTTCACCTTTACCTGAGTGGGGTTAGAAGTATAGGATTTGATCATTGAATATTGAGGGGGTAGGTATCCCTAGCTACCCAACCCATGGGTTTTATGTTTTATTGGATGTTTTTCACCTCCTGATGAATATGTAAAAGTCTTTATCTTGATAATTCTTCTCTAAAATCACTCTCCATCATAAATAAGATACTAGGTTAATAAATTATACTCACAAGGTCTCACAATTCTTAGCTCAGCTCTCTCTACTCTATATACTTTCTCAATTACTTAATGATCTCAAAAATCTTAATGCATCTAAGTGTTTAGCTAGATGAGGAGAGGGGTATTTATACACTAACACTCTTGGGCATGATCATCATGGAAATTTTTTAATTCAGGGTGATCCATAAATGTTAAGGGTATTACACACACTTGAGTAGAAACTCACAAGAGATTTATGGTGATCCTTATGGGGAATCATGTAATATGAATAATTTGACATTAATGGCATGAGAGGTGAGTAGATAACCATCTTTTAGAGAATGTTTTAAAATTTAGGATGGCTACGGTGAGGATACGTGGCAACAAGAGAATCCACTTGTGCCAATGACACTTATTCAAAGTAAATAATAATAAAAAGATGAAAAAAATAAGGGAGAAACCAAATAAGAAGGGAAACACATGAGAAAAATGGGAAACTAACTAATTATGTACAAGGGGGATGTAGGTAAGCTAGCTAAAATACTTCAAGTTAATCCCATTAACCAGGATCTCCAATGCATTCGCCTCTTCATCTTCAAACTTAAAATCATTTCCCTATTTATTTCTAATGATGCAAAATTTCCCTTTACATAAAGAATCAAACTTTGCATGTTGGCCTAGCTTTGTGGCCCTTTGATCATACTTGAGAACCAAATCCCCAGGTTTGAATATTAGGTAAGATGTTTTCTTGTTGAACCACCACTTGAACACATACTGCTTGGTGATTTTTGCATTGGTTACCTACTCTCTTGCTTCTTAGAGGCAAAGCAGATCTATGAGACTAACCTCTATCACTCCATTTTATATAATCTCAAAATTTTTTAGAAGCTATTTAGTAGGGATTTCTAATGACACAAACATGACTACCTCCTTCCCATACAAAAGTTTATATGGGGAAGTCTTTATGATTTTCTTGGGAGTGATTAAATATACCCACATGGATATTTTCACATGCATATTCCAATTCCTTTGTAGGTCAGCACCCATACTTTTGATTAGCCTTATAAGGTTCTTGTTTTTTGACTACACCAATTTTACTAGTTACATTTAGATTTTCTCAGTAACTCTACATCTTATGTAATATAAATATTCAATTAGTTTTATGATATTAAGGTTAAATAAATATATAAGTAAATAAATCATATTGGTGAACCTATTCCATTATCATGATCATATAAAATAATAGATTCATTAGGGATTTATTCCATTTTCCTATGGTTTTTCTAGTAGAGGTTCTTGGAAAAACCCATCAAAACATGCTAAGGATTTTACAATGTGAGTTTAAAATAAAAATGTAAACAAACATGGATATGGAAATAAAACTCATTATTTTCATTCATTTCATGAATTTTTAGTGAATATTCATCTAAACCTAGGTTATTAGATAAAAACATACATCTTATGTTATATTAATCATATAGATTCAAACAAAACTTTAAACAAAAACATAAAATGATCACTATTATCTCATAATCTTAAATATTTCCTTTGAAACTTTAGAATATTTATAGAGCTTCATGACTACTATGTCACTCTGCATTCATAACCTTTCATTTCTATCCAAAGAGGTCCTTTTATCTTCTTTCACAATTTTGATATATAATCATGTGCCAAATGCATAAAATAAGATATATAAAAAATACTACACATCACATACTTGTCATTCATACATACTCTATTATTTTATACATTAAATTATACTACCAACAATTTTTTAGACTTAAATAGTTGTCTTGTTCTAAGACAAATTCACAAGAAGTGTGATAAAGTATAGAACTAGTGGAGTTGGTTGTGTTTCACTAGGGGGTCGGTCCAAACATAATGTTTGTGGTTATTTCTTGAAGTGACATTTACTATTTTTAACCTATTTCTCACTACTTAGCCAAACCTTTTGGGTTTTCAACTAAGTAACGTACTGATCTACTACCCTTTATGAATTATTAGTAGATTACGGTAACTAAGAGGACACATTAAATTGGTTTTAAACATTCCTATACCTAATCCTAAATATTATGGCATTCCTTACTTATACATTATTTAAAATTAAAAAAATGAGGTCTCCTATTAGCTAAAAATATGGAGAAGACATTGAGTACATCACTAGAGTTGAATCAGGTTGTGAATATGGTGGTGTTACTAGATCCATTTGAGAAGAAATTGTTGCTAAATAATATGGTGTTGTGGAATATGTTGTTTATAATGATGTAGCTATAAATTTAAAAGTTATATGCAATTTTTATGGTTATATTGTTAGATGATCTATTTATTTCACTTTCTTACTTTGTATCTATTATGCAAGTTAGATTAATGGAATGAATTGGGGTTTATAAATGACCATTATAATAGATCTATCCAAATGTAAGAAATGTAACTTTAGATTACTCTAATACACTAGGCCATCCCACATGAGACTAATTAATGTGCAAAAAGATTTTAGATCTATATAATAGTCTAGACATCATCATACTCTATGATAGCAATGATGGCCTTATGTTGAAATATCTTGTGTTGAATATCTTATGACATCTCCTAGATCCTATCTATGTACCAATATGTGTAAATTATAGTAAAATTTTATAGGGCATATAATTTTCCCATGTATTCATATTCTACATGACATTACATCTTAAGGCAAGAGCCTCCTTTAGAGCAATTCCTATTTGATTTGGTTTAGATGCTTAATCTTTCATAGATGATTTGACTTTGTATACCTTTGAGAAATCTATATTCACTTCAGTATAAGTGTATTTAAGCTATTTTTTTTAATCAAGCATGTTTCAATAAATTTGTGTGGCTTGTTTTGAAATGGTGGCGAGAAATTGGTTGTATTCTTTGAGGAATTTAAAGATTATTTGTGTTTTAGCCTTTAAGTGCTAACCTTGTGCTTAGATTTTTTGTAATTATACACAACCAATTAGTAATTTGTGATCCAAGAAAGTAAATCTATGAGTTTTTTTCCTCCAACATCACCTATTCATAAAAATCTTAAATCACCAACACTTTTCATGTATCATTGATGATTTTGTAAGCCTTAGCAAGGAGTTCATGTAGATTTTTAATTTATTCCATCAGCTAGAGATTGTCATGTTCCATATAAATTTTATTTTCTCTAATTGAATCTTAAAATGTGCAATATTATTTAATATTTTTATTAAATGTAAGTTGGCTCACATCTAGTGACACCTCTTGATTTGTCATGGCGACTGCTATAAATGTCATAATAGTTATTGGTGGCATAGTGATGTAAGTGTATCAACCAAATTCATGTAACAAATGTGTTTTTGTTGTTAATTTTGTTAAATTAGTATTATAGATCCTATAGGGGCCTATTTAATTGGTTAGATTAATTAGTTAGGTAGGCATTGGCTGTTATTGGCCTTGGGAGAGTTTCCTACCAAAACCCCAATTTGAATTTTTAAAATCTTGTTAGTGTGTTAGGAACATTTTGTTGTGTTGTCAAGTAAGGTCATGTAATGAGATGCTAGTGTACATTATTAATTTAGTTTATTAAGGTCATAATTTTTTTTTTGAAGTACAATACATAAGACAAACAACTTGAACTAAGGTCATTTAATGTAACTGTCATATGAGAGTTGATTATTTTGAAAGTAGTTGCAAAGGTAGTTTCTTTCATAGATATAAGAAGTTCTGAATATAAAAATAGTTATATCACATAGTATAAGTAAATTTATAATTATATGAGTCATTTAGTAGGTATTTGGAAATATAGGTATTGATAAAATGAAATAATGAAAGAGAAAAGATTGTAACCCCCATGTACTCTATCCATTAAGATAGTGGTGTGTAATTAGAAAGGAATTCAATAAACCATAACAAGTTTGAGATATAAATATTTTTGATTTTATTTTAAATTATTATAATTGAAATGGAGGTATTAAATTTTTTATAATCTTTGAGTATTCTAATCTATAGTTGATTAAGAATGTAATTTGCAAGACTGTGATACCATATTGTGACATTGTATTAAATTTGAGAGTTTGATTTGTAAATGAGTACAAACAATGCTTGATAATATGAATTTATACATCTTTTTAAACATTATTAATATTCATAAAAGCTTTTTAAATTCATTTCATTACCTATTTGATGATGAATTGTGCCTAAATCTATAGGCTATTATGTCTGAATCCATAGACAAGAACCCTATTTGAATGATAGATTAATGTATTATTGAGATTTTTTTATGGTATGAAGAAGATATAAAATTAAAAAGTGGTAGTGGAGGAATTTTTAAAACATTTACAACAGATTTTGGTAATTCAAATTTCATATAACCCTGTTTGTTGATATATAGGCAGTCTATGTGTATTCTATGTAGTAAATAATCAAGAAAGTAACATGAAACCCCTACAATGGATCATAAGTATATATGGAGATTATTTAAGTTTGAAAATAATCTATAAATACCTCATGGATATTTTAAATCAATGATAAAACGTTTCCAATCTTCAGGCAAGGGTGAATGTATTGGAAACCATGCATTTTCCTATAGTAGTCAATCATGAATAAATAGAGAACTAATAAATTCATGATTAGAACATGGTGAGTAATATTTAAAAGGAAATTAAATTTTGAAAGATTTTTAATAATTTCAAATAGACCTTATTTTGGTAATTATAATTTTTGAAACCTATTATCACTCTTGAAGAGCCTTTTGGATTGCTCTTGACCCTGTCAAGACTTTAGAAACCCTAAGTTTAGGGTAGAATACAAAAAGTGAAATATAAAACGTTTCAACCATGAAAATTTGATAAAAATTGGTAGTATGATATATAATAACATGTTATATTTTATTTAGAAGGTTTTGGCATAGTACTAGACAATATGTATGGATTCTTAAAGATTGTGTACAAGTAAATAACCTAGAGACCTAATTAGGTTTATACCAATATTGGAAATGGCATCTATAGAAGGAGTTGAAGAATGAAACTTAATAAAGAGATTTAAAGTGATAAAGGGTGGTAGAATAGGTCTATTTTTTCTATATTTGGTGTTATACTTGATTTTACAAGTCAAAGCAGATAGAAAAAAAGGTACAAGCTTTAAAGGGAAGTTGACGGTTTAAGATGTAAAGAGGGTATTCAAGGTTAAAGAAAGGGTCTAAATGGGATTGATACAAGTTAAGACTAATTATTGTTACCCATGATCATGATTTATTATTTTATACCTATTCAAGTTAGAAGTTGATTTGGCCTAAATAATCCCATAACCCTATTATAGACTAATAAGTGAGAGGAGAAACAAAGAGAGTGAGAGATTGACTAAAATGAAAAATCTGAATGCCTGTGAGGTTTATGGAGTTATAAAATAAGAAGAGGGGACCCATGAAATATAATAAATGTTTCATTTCATGAGATTGAATTAAAATACAATAAAGATTTGACAACCAAGAGGAGTTTGATCAGAGTGAATGCATGAGTTATTGATTAAAGGTGTTAGAACAAGGTTACGTAGAGTATGAAAAAGGGATATGCATCACAAAGGCTAGTGTCAAATATAAACAATAGGGAGTGTTATTGTCATCCATTATAGAGATGGATATTTTAAATCATATATGCATTAGCTCATGATAGATAGTCTATTGTATAATGCATATTCTTATACCCTTCCTTGGGTTGATCCTGATCCTTGTAAAGTGGCTGTAGGTTGTTGGAATATATGAATTACCTCCTTCATCTCTTCCATCTACTATTTATATTATTATTTTAGGTTTAATTTTTAATTTTCTACTGACTTTAGGATTTTTATTCATTTACACCTTTTCATATGGTTTTGCAGTTGTCTTTACTTGTGTTTTTCACATCTTCTTTAGATTTCTCTTTTTATGCTTGTTCAACTTCTCTAGCTTGCTTTGTAGCCTAATACATTCCTTACTCTTCTATGACTTTATACCTCAACTCCTACTTTATTAGGTCCTATTTCATTTTATCATATATTTCCTTGGCCACTATGTCAGTGTTAACTTTATTTTTTCCCTCTTTTTGTAGTCATAAAGCCTCTTTCTGATTGTTCTTGACATCCTTGGATTCTAGATTAGACTATGCCTTATTATTATGGACATATTTCAACTCATTTTTTTCTTTCTCTTTCTTATTTTTCACCACTTTCTCTTATTATTTCCTATTTTTTTGTGTCTTCCTTATTATCTTTCTTATCTTATTCTTTTTTTTCCCTTATTCTTCCTCTTTTTGGGACTTCTTGATATCTACCTTTTACTTTGTTACCTTCACTCTCACATCTTCTTCTTATTCCTTTTTAGTTTCATATATTTTTTGTTGTGAAATATCACATTTTGGTTAAACTTTCTTTTTTTTATTCTACATATGGGGTTGATATTCTATAGCATATTGTTACACATTGATTGTTTCATGATGAACTATTTGGGATATGCATGGTGAAGTATGGGTATATAGGGAAAATGGGGAGAAAGGGGTGAAGGTGTCATAGAAGGAAGTAGAGAATGATTTTGGTAAGGAGAAGTGGGATTTAAAAAAAACACTCTAAGATTACTTATTAACATATTTTCATGAGTAGGTGGGTCCATATTTTACTTTTTATGCTTAACTTGTCAATTATAAACAACCATTTGTTGTTTTGCTACTTATTCCTCTACCAATTTTTCCTCTAAAACCTCTTCCATCATGATATAGGTTAGAATTCATTTATTTACTATAGGATATTTATTTTTTAGTTTAGTGAATCTATGTGTTAGTTGTTGTTATGGACTTTCTTGTTGTGTTATTGCTTGGTCCATCCATGTCTAGTACCTCAACTTCTACTTTAGTGTCATCACTACATCTAGTGATCTTGCACCCAATGAAAATCTTTATAATATGGATTGAATTCTATAATTACTTTATTATTTCTCTATAATTATGTACATAATGATGGAATTAGGAGGTGTAGGTATTTGTACATATAGTATAGATGGAATATTATTGTGGAAATTGTAGGTACACACTAATTTCCATATGAATAATTCATTTTTCTTATCTTCCTCATATATATCCATTCCAATTTCATCCAATATGTATTTGTATAGTTATTCCTTAGTTAGAGCCAATGTTTAGAGGTTGTATTCTACTATAACATTCAACCCATTCTTGTTGCTTAGCCACAAATTTGTGTTGTGAGTCTTCTTATTTAGTGGTAGTGATGATTTTATAGTTGAACCTTTTCTCTTTCCTATTATTGGACACACTAATGACATATATGGTTTAGTTTGTACCTATTGTTCTTGCACTTCCACTTGTTGTTATAGAAATGGTTTATCTACACTTGAGAGGCATAGAATGTAGTGGTGGAACTGATTGTGTAACCATATATTTTTGCCTCAAGACCTCAAACTATGTGTTCAACATGTTGGTGGAGATGGAGATAGATATGAATGGTGGATTGTTTAGCTCATGGATTTGGATCTAAATTCCATTCTTATGTTTTTTGACTATGATGAGTAGTCCTAGATATTGTAAAACATTAGTGGGCATTCTAGTGTGTGAGGAAATGATTTCATAATTTTCAACCCACCATTGATTGAATTGAACAAGATGCACATAGTAATAACTAATTATTATTCATATTAGTTTCATAAAAGTTGGGGTAGGACAAAAGTCAACATCAAGTGAAATAGGAATGTCAAGTAATGTCCATTATGTAAAATAAAGTATCAATAATATTAAATAGTGTTAGAAGGTTTCAAATTAAATTATAATAACCTTATAAATGTTGGTAATTAATTATGTTACTAATAAAGCTATGTAGTTGAATTCTTCGTCAAGTTGGATCATGTGATATTAAAAATTTATGATCCCTTTTGTTTCTTGTTGTGTATTTTTTTATCATTTTGGAATACCTTTTGGTGATGAATTGTATGCTAAAACTAATTGTGCTATTTTTGATGCTTAAAAATCTCACTCTAGGTTTAAAAACCTATATGGGAAGCTTTATAGGTGTGGGACTGAATTGTGGTCTGTAAAGAAACCTCTAAGATTTTAGAAGCTAGCTCTTTGATTTGATCTTGGGGGGGAAGAGGAAGGAAGGAAATGCAAATAATAATGAAATAAGACCAAATAAGGTGATGCACCAAAATATTTAAAAAATTATCATATGATTACATGAAATATCTTGAATTCTTGAACACTATAGACTATTAGAGGAGCATAAAGGATGAATTAATGTCTATGATGTAGATAGAATCAATACTATATTAGTAGAGAAAGGAAATAAAAAACAAAAATAATTATTCACTTAGGTAGGTAGAGAATATAATATATAAGGCCTCAAGGGGGCACAATATAAAACATTCAATATTACCCATGAGGGGCACCTATTAAGGTTGTAAAATGAAAAATGCTAGCTACTGCTACCTCGATCCTAAAACTATTTAAAATGTTTGTTATCCAAAATAGAAAATACAAAATAATTGATAAATAGGCCCTTTCAAAATGGATGAGACCAAAAAATATAGGAAAAGTAGCTTCTCATGGGAGTGACACTTGGAAATCCCAACACTCGTGCCTATGATGATGTCATTACAACTAAATGAAGGACTTAGGATCATGAGTGTAATTAACCTTTTGATATTGGATATGTTGTAACTCTAGTATATTTTTATAATCAAGATGCTTAGGAGGAGTGTATTGATGCCACATGTTCATCTTTAAATCCACTTCTATTATGCCATTAGAGATGAGTATCTGCTTACCATAACTAATGGTACAAATCCTAGATCTAATAGGAAAAATTTACCTTCGATAAGCACCATGGAGACATGTGTATAGGATCATCTCCTCCTTGTTATAATTGCATGGTGGTTCCTTTTCCTTCTCCTCACTAGCCAATGGTGCTACACAAAGGTGTGATAGATTAAAACCACTCTTAGATAAAAATTGAAATGACATGTGTTAAGTAGATGGTTTTTTAGGGGAAGTTGGGAAATTTATTGTAAAAATGAGTTTAATGGTGCCATGTGGAAAAATTGAAGTCACATTTATAACTGATTAGTAGGTCTCACCCATTATAATATTATCCAATGGCACTTCTCAAAGTTCTGACCAAAAGGAAACTAGTTTTGAATAGTGTTGGGTCACCACATGTCAAGCTAGTGTTACACTGAAGTGAATCGAGAGCCTCTTTGTCTTGAAAAATTAATTGGATACCACATGAGGAATAAAAATGAAGCTAATACTAAGGCAAAAAATTTAAAAGGGGCATTAGGAAAGGATAGCCCAAAGAAGAAGTGTCAAAATCACTGAGAGGGTCTAGGACCAAACATGAACTGCTCTAAAATAAAAAAAGGTAGACCTTGATTCATAGTTATGGTGACTTATATGGGTGTCTTCCTATGGATGAGAGAACCTAAAAATTTTGGTATGAAGATCAATCGAGGAAAAAAATTCAAAACATGAGGAAGGTCTATAAATTTACAACTTGTGAAGAGCCACCTATAAAGGTTCCCACTCTTCCTCCTTGAGCTAGGTCTTCTTCTTAAAAGCCTCAAAGGCTCTATCTAGATAAATAATCTCCTTGAAGGAGATACTACTCAGACCTTTAAATACCACCAACATTTGAAACTCTATCTAGGTGAGTGGCTACAATATCATCTCCACTTTGGAGACATTAGGTGATTGATCGAGAGCTATGAACATGGTCTGCTCATTTTATTTTTGCTCTTGAATTGCTTTTAATTATCCCTTTAGGAGGATATTTTTGTCCACTAGGAATGGGGAAGGGACTCCCAATTAGACTAATTATTCAATGTTCCCTCACCTATCTTGGACCACCTTTTCTAAGGTATTAAGGAATGCTTTACACTTGGTGGCTACCTTATTGCAGCCTAGAAATCCATTGAATTTTGATACTAATTGCATTTAATAGACCATCCCCATTACCTATAGTGTCTCATTTGAAGTTTCGTAAAGATTTTGGATGAGAAACTATAAATTCATGACCTTGGGGGACATAAAGGCAATGACCTAGTCAATAGATGTGTTTACCTCAGAGTTTAACTTTTGTGAGCTCGTGATGAACTTGAATGCTAGCTTGAAATTTGTAGTTGTGCCTTTGATTATCTCCCAGTAAGATGCATATAGATATTGAAACATAGGGAGGATATCCAAAATCTATGGATGAGTAAAAAGATCATTCTTTAGCTATAGAATTTCCTAGTCCTTAATCAAAGATTCTTGTTGTGCCTTATGATGTAATTATTGAAAATTCCAATTAGAATTTGACATTTTTTATGGGTCTATGCCAATTCAGTCTCTTTCTCTTGTAGCTTGGTCTCCATGGTTGCTTTTAGATTATATTTTGCCTAGAAACTCTCATTATAGATGTGACTCTGAAGGTTGGACCTCACTTTATTGAGCTTCGTATCTTTGGCTTTAGCCTCAACATTGAGGTAGTTGACCATAGATTTCGCTTTGGTGAGTTTTAGCTTGGTCTTATCAAACTATTAGGTCACTTTTATTTAATCTATAGTCATAGACTTCTACATTTCCTCTATCAATTTAATTTCATTAGTGGGTTTGGATTGATTAAGATTGAGGTCAATAGCTTGTATTACATAGTCCCCCAATTGTATTTGATCTTAGGGATTGACTACCTAAGGTTTCATATGGATAATAATAAGGGACTAATGTGTAGGGTCAAAAAATGATAGCATGTGAGTCACCACTGAGTACTTGGAGTATTTCCCCTTCCTCTTATCTATCTAGGCCTCTTGGGCCCTTCTCATCATGTCCATATATTGATGATACCACTCTAGTGATTGAATGTTTTCCCCTATGAAGGGGAGTCCTTGAGTTAGTATGAATGGAATGATCAGTTGATACTATGAAGCAATGGACATTATTCATCTAAAAGTGAGTGGATGAAGGGTGAGGGTGGAAAGAGAGAAAGGTGGGATCTCAAAAATAAGGGTGGAGGGTTATTACACCGTGAAGGAAGATGATGTGAATGATGAGGGAATAAGAGTACCTTGGGATGATGAAAAAGAGGTAGAGGTGAAAATAAGGGGTTGTGAAAAATGTACCTTCTTCTAAGGGGGCACTAGTGGAGGGCTAAATATTGGTACCTTAGGCCACTTGGACTGAGATAACCTAGTTATGAGGTGCCTTGAAGAGGCTTATTGTTTATGTGAGGATATGGGATATGGGAATATGGGTGGTGGCTAGTTAAAAGTATTTTGAACCTCTATAACTTTTGATTCTTTTTCTAGAGGCACGTCCCCCACCTCTTCCCTAGGGGTATCTTCTTCATCCTCTTCTTTTCTTTCTTATTATTCCTCTCCTTCTTCTTCCTCTCCTTCCTAAATAAATAATCCTCCTTATATCAGGTCCTCTTTTGGATGATGCTCATCCCAAATATTTTCAAAATTTTCATCCATTTCCTCATCCTTAAAATTGGAGTACAGCTTATCGATCTCTTACCTATATTTCCCATAGGCAGTTATCTTCTCTTAGCTTCAATCTCTTTAGATGAGTTGTGCCCTTAATCCCTTAATTAATTTATTAGAAGGTTAAAATAGATATAACATATCCTATAAATTATCCCATAGCTTGTAGGTGTCTAATGAGATCTAAGATAGATCCACATAATATTTGTGGTCATATCTTGGCCTCATTTTGGACCATTTACCCCTTTGCCTTCTTGCCCCTCATTTGACCATTTATCCCTCTTATTTTCTTTAAAACACTACCCTTAACCATCTAAACCCATTTAAAACCCAAACCAAATCACTCTTTTTACCTTTATCAAACCAATCCAAACAAAAAACCACAACTTTATTTTAGCCAATTTTCAGCAATAGCATTATTTAAACTAGTTGCTTTATTTTAGCCATCTAAGAAAAGCATTTTGTTTTATTGATTAATTTGATGTTATTTTATGTATTTAATTTAATTTTTATAGTAATATAATTTAAATATATTTATTTTATCATTACCACTTAAGTGTTTAAAATCAAGTGGATTGACAGCCTCCTAGAAAGTTTTTGCTTCTAGGATCTAGCTCACGCTAGGCAATCCACCCATCTACTTGTCTAACAAACAAAATTATTTTAGTTTTTTATTATTTAAAATTCATCCTCCCAATCCAAAGAGTATATCTCCTTAATCATCTAAAGTCAATGTGCACACATTCAATGGGTATTCTTCCACACCCTTCATAACTAGTTTCTACTTTTCACACTTAGAAAAAAGCAAAAATTAGATAGAAACATTTTGGCATGTCCAGTGGGACCCTTGAGTTTTATTGGGTTCATTAGTTGTTTTAGGAAATGTAATTACATTATTAAAATTGAATTTATATTTAATTTAATTTCTGAAAATTAATTATTTGACTCTTTCAAAACATAAGTTTTAGCTTCTTTTATTTAGAAAATTAGAAAAAATAAAAAAGTACAAATTTTCATTTTTTTATTGCATTTATAAAAAAAATCAAAAGAGAATTAATCCTAGGATTAGGATTTAATTTTCATACTGAGTTTAGGTTAATTTTAGTTGTCCTTGTTTTCATAAAAATAAATCAAAAAAAATTTTCTTTGGGTTAAAATTAACTTCATACATTGTTTTCTTGCTTGCTTAATTAGTTTACTTAGATTAATTAAAGGAAAAAAACTAACCATAATTCAAAAATTTTAAACAAATAAATCACTTGCACCCAAATAAAACATAAAACTCACTTCATACAAGGCCCAATTAGGATTTCACCACCTAACATACCACCTTACCCTTTCCCAATTATCGTACTTGAATTTAATCACCAAGGGGATAACCAACTCAACACTCTGTTATCATCTTGGATTCCCAAACCAATCTTGATAAAGCTATTTTTTGGCATCATCTTGGATTCCCTTACCCAAAAAAACAAGAACCCTTAGCTTCACTTGAATCCACCCTCAAACCTATCACTACCTCAACCCCATCCTCAAATACTCCATCCTCCAAAACCATATGGGAACCATCCAACCCACTTCCATATAAAATTTTTAAATACCCTTACACCTCTTTGACCAAACCCATCAAGAATCTAGGAATACCTCCTATTCCTAGTATAACTCACCAATCTTTTAAATTGGACATAACTCCATCAATTCCATCAAATAAAACTATGAATAAACCTCTTAAAAGGGTGGAATATCCTAAAACATATTGAAATAGACCCACACCCCCACCCCCTTGTCTTAAATATTATACTTCTAAACCAACAAAGAAAACCCAACCTAACCAACCTACTAAAACCATTCCACAACCAACAACTTCTCAGGTGAATCCTACTCCTAAGAAGGCTCCCACTCCAAATCCCAATAATCCATCACCTCCAATTGCTTTACTTGAATCCTATTCAACCATTTTACAAAGTTTATTTCAAACCTCCTCCTTAACCTTACCACCTCTCAAAAAATTTCAACTTGTCAAAAATTTTAACCCTCCACATCCTCACCCAAAATGGTTTAATGCCAGCTTAGTCTATGCATACCATAGGACACCTAGACATGACATAGAGCATTGAAAATCTCTCCAAGAACTCATACGCAACTTATATGAGGATAATATGTTATCAGATGAACCTCCCTTAACCAAGCCATCCCAACCTAACCAACAAACCAAAACTAACCCACCACCCATAACATTTGTAGTAAAAACTAATTTTAAGAAGGCTCTGAAAACTAAAAAACTATCACCTCCAACACCTTTGCATGAATCCTATTCAACCATTTTACAAAGGTTATTGAAAAATTCTTTCTTAACCTTACCACATATCAAACCTTTTTACCCTATCAAAATTTTTGACCCTTCACAACCAAAACTATCATGGTACAATGACCACAATGTGTGCTCTTACCTTAGGATACTTGGTCATGATACAGAAAACTACAAGGCTCTTAAAACCATTATCCACTAGCTTTATGACAAGGATAATATGTTATCAAATAAAGCTCCTTTGATCCCATTACCAACCTAACCATCAGCCAAACCTGCCCAACACCTACCTTTTCCCCCATTCTCACCTAATAGTAAAGAGGAACTGAAACATCAAGATAAACCAATACTTCCTTTTATCCGCACCATATGTAGGGTTACCCACTCTCAAGTCCAACAAAAAGATAAGTGAAAGGCTAAAATGTCCATTCCACAAACATACCCTTCAAACCCTCAACATTCTAACCAAACCCAACCACAAACACCTTCACTTTTGGATATTTTTCCCACCCATGCAAAGAGTAAATTGGGGGAAATTTGCTTCCATAAGGATTTAACCATTTATTAACTTCAACCATACCTTAACCATTAACTAAACTAACCCTTGGCTTTTTTGTCTTAGCCTATCAACTAAACCTATCCATAAACCCAACTTGAACTAAGTGGTATATCAAATTGGGGAAACCCATTTGGACACCACCTAACCTATTTGGGATATAAATTATCCCATCAAAATATTGGAGATTACCCATCTCCATCAAACCTAACCAACCTTACCTCAAACCTCAAGAATTCAATATTGGAGATCTTGTCCTAAAAGAAAACCAATATGTGACCAACATGGAGAAGAGTAAATGAGGAAAGTATTCTTTCAATTAGCTTAGACCCTAAATCATCACCCATAAGCATGGATAAGGAGCTTATCATTTGTCCTCTCTTGAAGCCAAACCAAAACCTAATCCTCTCAATGCTTCACACCTGCATCTATTTTTCTGTTAAAGAATAATTAAGCTCTCTTATATGTCTAACTTAAGCTCATTCCTTAATTATGAAATTTTAACCTTCACCCACCTTCCTTATCCCCTCTAGAGGAAAATTTATTACACCATAGAACCATGTGATCAACCATCATAGTCATGGCCTAATCCTAAATATGGGTACCATGGTTCTACCCATAACATGGTTCTCATGAATACTTTTCACCTCTAACAAGATGGAATCCCATGGTGATTGTCTCTCAAAAACACCCCCTTTCACATATCATTGTGTAAAGTTTTTCCCTCATAAAGGTAAACCTCTGAACCTAATTAGATTGGTCCATGTCTAAACACATTTCATCTTGTAACAATTAATTGGGTCAATATCTTAAGCATTACAGACTACTCCCTTGAAGGATAGCTACCCAAAAACAAAATAAAAATTGCCATATGTAAGGTAGACTAATCCCTTAAAGGACAACTATCAAGAACATTAAAACAAACCCAATAAGCTTTAACCAATCCCTTAAAGGATGGTTGAGTTAACTTTATCAAAAATAGAGTAATTTCATGGGATCTTCCCACATCGATCAGCATCTCATATATAGTAATAAAAAAAGACCCACTATCACAACAAATTCTAAAGCCATAATCGACTCTCAAACAACATAATATGTTGGAATCCACAATCAGATTTCCCATATAGACTTCTTGCACTAATCAGTCTATGTCTAGTATATGATATGGACTAGTCTATTACCATTTTTAGGCCACCTATAGATGAGGCAAATTAATTCACATGAGGTTATCATAAATATCATCCATTACCCTTCACACCACCTATCACCCCTCTTCCCTTTAGATTATATATAAATTAAGGGATTTGGAGCTTACTTAACACCCTGTGATCGAGAAACATTCTTTATCAACTAATGACTGCTCGTGTGAAGCATTTGAAGGGCTTATATTCATTAAGTCAATCTCACTTTGGGTCTATTTTTAGTCCTCGTCAAAAATAAAGCATCAGGCCCTATTCTTATCTTAATATGCCTGGTTGATGTTTTCACCATGACTTATACCATCTAACATTACAACAACAATAATCACTCCTCTTACATTAAGCGAGATTAAAACAACCATAACTATACCAATCATAACCATAACCATAGCATTCAACCAACAACATCCAACACATTTTGGACATGTTTACAAAAAATTATGTAATATTTTATTTAGGGTACAAGGAGTTGCATGACACATGCATAGTCATCAAATTACACACGCATTGCCTAATGCACATGCATACATTATTTACCTACCTAAGCATTAGATTGATTATCTAGTGACTCTGGATTTATATTCAACCATCTTTCTACTTAATTACTCCCTGAACTAACATCCATATCATTCCATATCTTAACAATCACTAAAGGGTATACTTTTTTCTCCTCTCCCACATTCATCCCCATAGGGCAAGAATCATACTCTACTCTGGGTCTTTCACAGTGATAAATTCACCTTCTTGCCCCTTATTCCCTCCTATTCCTAATAACCCATTACCACATGCCCTGAGCATTAGACCCCAACCTTTGATAGTTTCTACTCAAACATGGCATTCTTTTATTTTGTGTTAGTTAAATGTTCATCCATAGCAAGGGAACAACCATATTCTCCTAGCCATGCAGCTTCTTGTTGGTTAGGCCTAAACTAGTGAAACTAATAAATCATTGGTTTCATGAAGCTAAGATAGAGGATGTAGACATGGCCACCAGTTTTTTAGCCTAACCATGTAGCTCTTGGGTTAGGAAAGGTCCATCCTTTGTTTCTCACCATGTTGTTAACTTCCTTGTAGAATTTACTTGACCATCAAAGAAATTCTTTGTAGGTCATCACTTCACTATTTCCCTTAAAAATCAACTCATAACAATGATAAACCTTGGACACAATGACTCTATAGATTCGAATAGACCCTCACCTCCTAAAAATTAGCACGTAGATGTAAACACTATCTCCAAACTCCTATCCTCACATAATTTTAGAAAGTGTAACCTCCTAACAAAGGTACCTCTTCTTTGGATTAGCTCCATTAAAGATCATTTCTGGTACTTAGCATTGTGTTCCCTTCTAATTTATCCTACCTTTCCCATTTGTATCTCTCATCCTACTAAATGTGGGATCATTAAGCTATCTATTTACCAACCTACCCCATTCACTTTCATCAACACCTTCACCAAAACTCAAAACTATTGTTTTACCAAACATTTTCCCTCAGCCCAAACCAACCCATATTATCCATCAAAGAAACCAATTCAAACACCAATCACCCAACCCTTGTTGAAATACATTGGCTTGATGTCCATGGACTATGTAGGCACTACTCTAGGGGTAGCTCAGCCACTAACAAATAATTCCCATCCTCTTTTTTCTTTTCACTTATTTCCACCACTAAGAGTGCCCTCTTGCTTAGGGCATCCTACATCAAGGAAGATTTGAGTTCTTTCTTCAGCATCCTTATGTTTTAACACCATCTAATACTTCCTCTTAAGTCTTTACCCCATTTTTGGGAGAACTAAATTGGCATGAGATCTTTTTAGACTATGTAAGTAGTGCCTAATTATTGAGGTTAGCTTGACCACTTCCTTTACTTTATTTGCCCTTCTCACCTAAAATATCTTCCTCCAATTCTTTACCTATCTCCTAACCATCTCCATACTTCCAACTTGTCAATCTCTTTTAATAACTTTTCTATCTTGTCAATCTCTTTTAACACAAGGGTTGACAACATTCCCCATTGGCCCCCCTTACCTCCCATATATCCAAATCCTACTTTGTTTCGTTGGCCTCTCCCCATCATCTTTCCTTGTGCATTCTTCACAACCCACTTCCCCACCTACCTTTTGCATTTTATGCCTCTATTTCACCTTATTACCAACCTTTCCCTTTATCCCCTTCAACTTCTTTCTCCATCCTCATCATCTCCCCTCACCCTTGGCTATTTGTCATACCCACTTTATCACTCTTTTTCCTCACCAATTCCCCATCATATTGTGCATCTTACAAGCTTTATATTTCTTCTATTGTTGCACTTTTTATTTACCTGTATCACCACTATCTGTGATTCCACCACTCTTCCCATGATACCCTTTTTCCTCCACAACTAATTTCTCCCTAGGTATGTATCTTTTGAGAAGCCTTCCATAATTTCCCTTTTTTCTCATCTCTTCTTTCCTATGGCCCTTTTTGCATTCCCCTTTTCCTCTTTTCATCTCGGTACTCACTTATGTTTTACATCTATGTGAGTATCTATGCTCTATATCCATACTTCAATTCTTCCATTTTGTTCTTCTTATCCCTGATCTTCACCCCTTAGTCTATCACCCCTTCAACTTGTCAATCTCTTCTAACAAGTTGATTAACACCTACCTTCTCTCTTCACCTTCTTGTCCACCCATCCTTTACTTCCCCTAGTTCCTCACCCCTTTCCCATTTTCCATCCCATTCTCATTTCCAAAACCACCATCTACTTTGTTTTTTTATTCTTTTCCTTGCATATCATCACCCATGCTTACTCGATAAAGATGAAACCTACTTCTTCACTCTCCCATCATCCTCTTTGTGTCCTCATTTCACTCCTTTTTCCCTCATATTTCCTTTTCTTCCATTTATTTCCTTGTTTTTCATTTTCATCGCCAAACTATTTTCTCTTTTGTATTTATTAGACTTATTTTCAAACCTTTCATGGCCACCCATATCCCTCATTTTCCCCTTACCCTTCATGATTTTTACTCTTCTCTTCCCATCCTTTTCAATTCTCTAATCTATCATTCTTTAGTGAATCTCTCACCCCCAACATTTGACCTTTTATTTTTCTTCTATTTTCTCCATTTCATTTCATTTTTTCATCTCCCTTGATGCCCTTCCTTGTTCTTCCCAACCTATATGACCATGCCTAGATTCTTACATCCTTATCCACCTTCATTTTTGTCTGTGACCTCATTTTTTTCTCTTCATCCATCTCCTAGTCCACCTTTACCTCATCCCTTTTTGGATCTCCCTTATGTTTTCCAATTTCACCTCCACCTCTTTAGATTGTCATCACCAATTGTACTACTTCTACATACAACTCCTTATTTTCTTCCTTATATCCTCCATTCCCTTGCCTTAATGCACAAAATCTGGTTAGGTTCATTACTTTAGGAATATCCCTTTCTTCCTTTAATGCCTCTATATATTTTACTTAGACTCTCTTTTTTACCCCTCTTTAACTACTCCCTTCACCCTCCCTATTACCTTTTTACTTTTTAACCCTCTACCCATTTTGAGCATTCTATAGCCTTTAAGGTATTCCACTTGATTTTGGTTTACTATGAGATATATACCCTTCCTATGGATCTATCACACAATTGGTAAAGGCTGTGGGCTCATAATACCAACCTATAAACCTAAGCATCGTTCAACCATTAGGATGAAAATGTATTCCTCACCTCTTCTGGTCTTGCCTATTTTCAACCCCTTTTACTCTAACCTTTGAAGATGTTAGAATCAAAAATAAATCCACCTTCAAATAGAAGCTTTAGGTTACCCATGTGGGGATGCTAGCTACACCCTCTCATGTACCCTACCTTCTAATAATTTCCCTTGATTATCCCTTCCTAGACTACATCTTCTTATGCCTTGAAATATCCCTTGCTTTAATTCATGAAATCCACAACCTACTCCCTTATTTAATTAATATTATTATTCACCTCACTCCATATTCAAAAACCCATCAACATCTTTCTCTGAATTACCTCAAAACTCAATGCTTACTTATTTTGCAGCCCAACTAACTCAAGAATCAAGGGTTCAAATCTTCACCACTTCTCATTTACCCACTCTAATATTTTGCTTCCCTAAACTATTGAATAATAACCATCCATAGCCTATTAAGTACATTATCATGGAATGTGCATAATGTCAATTTATTTGGATAGTGATGCAAAAACCTATCAGATCACTATGGCAATTTAAGTAGTTCTAGATTTTCCAAAGCTTGGTAAAGTATATTTTTCCATTTTCTTTCCTTTAAAAATGTGTCCACAATTTCATGTTTCAACTTGATTATCCATGGATACATATTCCTTTTGAATAGTGGATGCAATCATCTAATTGTATCCTAGGTAATCTCATCCACCATTTATACCACACCCATCATAAACTATTTAATATCCATCTTTTCCACCTTTTGGTGCTTCTCTTTCTCTAACCTCCTTCTCCAAGACCTACCTACATGATATCAAATTAGGGAAACCAAGTTAACCAACACCATTCACCTATAAATAATGATATTATTTTTTGTATTCCTATCCATAAAACTATGTAAGCAGCATCAACTTGCCCCATGCATCTAGAGTTATCTCGGCCATCCCCTTCTAACCCATACCCAATCCACCCATTCTTTCACCAAATCCACCTTGATGTTGGTTACTTTTGACCCAAAATATTGGTGTTTTTTGTAATAACTTTTGATTACAATGAGCACCCTTGATGTGTTAAAATTTTAAATGTTTACACCACCTCATGAAAAACTAGACCATTTGTCTTTTCTCAAGAGTACTTCTTACCTTGGATACCTTAGTCAACACCTACCCTATCTAGGAACCTTGATAAGACTAACCTAATCAACTATGACCAATGTTGAGGACCAATTACCTTGTCATTTATCTCAAAACTTGACCTTTTTGTTATCAACATTGGCACCTTTAGTCTCTATGTAATCTTGACTATTGTGCTTATTCATATTTTGTGAACCCACTACCATTTCACATGCCCAACTACTTTATGTCACCACCTAGTGCTTCCCCATCAACTTCTTATCAAAATTACACCTGATTTGACCTTTCCTCATTGACTCTTGGTTTTAGGGGGGACACCACCTCCCATACTTGGGGTAACTTGACCTTTGGCCAAGAGATTCAATTTTATTTTTTATCTTGTCAATTCAGCTGTATAACAAAAAGGGGTAAAATGTAGACACTAAAAAACTACACACTTATATTTTTTGATGCCTAAATGCCTTAGGACCCCCTAAAACTTCTTAAACATTCCCAAAACCCCTCTTAACCCAACCAAATCATTATTCTCGTTGTCACATAATGTCATTTAATATCACTATTTGAAAGTACTTTTCAAAAGTACTATTCATCATCACTATTCACTATTCATGATAACATGGCATATTGACATGGAAAGTGACATGGAATGTGATATGGCATGTTATTTGGAGGTGATATGGTAAGTGACATGGCTTAGAAATGACATGGCTTGATGTGGGACACCATACCCCACTTGGGACCCTTTCCCAAAGTGTCTAATGACCTTATTTTAGCATCATAAATTTCCCCCATTAAAATATGGTGAATTTCCCATTAAGAGATAATTATTTAACATGTACTTTGTCCTCCCCACATGAAATTAGACTTTAAAATAGATACCTACCTATTTAAGACTTTGGGAAAGATAAAAGGCACCCATTTTTTACTTCTTAGACAAAATGGGAGACTTCTCAACCCAAATGGGAATCTTCCACAACCTCACCTTAGAATTTTCATCCCCCACATGAAAAATGGTGCCACTTTTTTTTTCCACCCATTTAAGTTCTTGTTTGAAAGATATAAATGGTGGGGAGAAGTCTTTGGTCTCATTTAATCCCATGGGCATGATTCCCATTCAAAATTAGACTCATGTGCAAGGTGGGAGACACACCAAACCTAAACAGGATACTTATGATCAAAGTGGGAAACCCAAAAAACCTCATCCTTGAATTATTTATGATACCCACTTATAAACATTATAATTGTTTCACTATCCCACTCTTTTAGGACGTTTCCCAACATCAAATGCTATAAATACCCCCCTCTCCACCCAAGGTTAAGTTGGAAGTTAGTATTTTGTTATTAAAATTTGTGTTTCAGGTTTTGAGGTATCATAAATGAGTTCATTATATTTAAGATAATCCCAAGCAACAAAAATTTTCCAAAATTACTTCAAATCTTCATCAACTATCAACAAGCATCTTCAAGCATTGAGGTAATCTTGTTGTTTAGTTATCTTAATTTATGTATTCTTTTCCCTTTGGAATTCTTATTTCACTTGATTCCATCATCAACCTATTATAATTTTATCCTCTTATCCATGTCCCCTTTGTATTATTGATCACCATTTCCCCCTTTTCCTTCTTGACTTCATTTTGGCCATTTGCCCCTTTACCTTCTTGGCCTCATTTTAGACCATTTTCCCCTTTGCCTTCTTGCCCCTCTTTTGAAAATTTATCCCTCTTGTTTTATTTAAAACATTACCATTCAACATATCAACCCATTTCTAAACCCAACAAAATCACTCTTTTGACCTTTATCAAACCAATCCAAACCAAAAACCATAACTTTATTTTAGCTAGTTTTTAGCATTAGCATCATTTAAACTAATTGCTTTATTTTAGCCATCTAAGAAAAGAATTTAGTTTTATTTATTAATTTATTATTATTTCCTATATTTAATTTACATTTTATATTCATATAAGTAAAATATATTTCTTTTATCATTACCACTTAAGTGTTTAAAAGCAGATGGATTGATAACCTCTTATAAAGCTTTTGCTTCTAGGATCTAGCTCATGCTAGGCAATCCATCCATCTACTTGTCTAATAGAAGTTTAGTTTAATGTTTTATTATTTTTATTTCATTATCCCAAAGTAAATATGATATTTCCATAATCATCTGGATTCAACACGCACATATTCAACGGGTATTCTTCCACACCCTTCATAACTAGTTTCTACTTTTCACACTTAAGAAAAAGCAAAAATTAGATAGAAACATAAGGTTTACCACTAGGTGATGAAATCATAGTTGGAAGTTATGTAAATTATTATGATATTTTCATTGACTTAATTTTTTTGGTATAGTGTGTAATAAATAAGTGACGGTATGATTGATTACTATGTTTTTAATTTAGCTAAATGAGGTAAACATGCAAGTAATAAATGTATGCAAGGTTTATTTTATACCCAAAATAAATTTTGATTTATTTATATGAGAATATAATAATGAATAAAATGGAACCTAGATGATACTATGTCCTATCAATCATGCCAGAGTGTTTCTCTCAATTTATGTCTATTTCTAATTAAAAAAAGTAAGAAACCAGTAATAAGGGTGTGGTAGAAGAACCTATTTGTTTATGCACATGTGATACAAATGATTGTGAAGAGATTATATTTATATTGGTAATAATGATCTATAGATAATAAATCACTCATGAAAATGGGTTGTTAGATGGGAAACAAGGTGGATTGCCTAGCCTAAGTTAGATCTGAGAAGCGTGAGCTTGCTAGGAGGCTATCAATCCACTCTTTGATAATAGTTAAGTTGAAAGAGATAAAAGGTGGATACTTACATAAAATATAAAAAATAAATAAAATTAAATAAAAAAATAAATATATTCTTGAATATGAAAATAAACTAAATATAGAAATAACAAATCAATACTAATGTTAAGTAGGTCAAGCCAGGTTCAGAAAATCTGAAAGGGGTCTGTGAATAAGTAGGGAAATAAAAAGTTATAATTTATTGGGGCTAAGAGGTTGGAAATAACTTTTTTTACTCCTCACCATAGTGACCATCAATAATCGAGGTGACCATTGATAGTTAATCTAATCATTAGTAGTTGGGTGATCATCAACAGTTAAAGGTGACTGTCAACGATCATAGTGACCATCGATGATTGTCATGGGTTTTGGATGTGTTAAAAAAAGGAGTTCCAAAATGGGTTAGAGAATGGTTTAAGATTTAGTTAAAATTATAAATTAATATGTGGGAAGGTTTGATAGGGATAGGGTGGTTAGGAGCTAAAATAATAAAACTAGAAATACAAAGTGTACGTATTTTGTTGCTTGAAAGCTTAATGGTTGATCCTGGAGTAATTTTGGTAGAGTAATGTTAATTTACCTTAGAAGTAATTTTTTTAGAAATTTTAGTCTCTTTTTTAGTTATTGAATTACTAAAAGGAAGACCTAGTGGCTAAAATCTTGATCATCTATGTGCAAGAATGCTTGATTCTGGATCAATAGATAGATTGATCATGCATCCATAATCACCTCCTACTCCCCTCATTTTATAGTCAAAGAGAAATGGAGGTAGAAGTTTCCATATGAGGTTTGGTGGGTTGATTTTGATGCATCATGATGTGTTAGAGAATAGGTTAGGAAAATATATTGATTTGTGCTATGTTAGCTGGTACACAGCTAGTCAAGTGTTTATTGAGGTGGGAAAAAAAGACTTAATCATCGATGGTGAATTTGACCATCAGCAGCCAAGCTGACCATCGATGGTCCAGTGTTAAAGGTTAAGTGGGATAAATAGGAGTAAGTTAGTGAGTTGGTTAGCTAATTTAGCTAACCTAATGTAGTCATAATTATTGATCTATGTGCCATTTATTAGTTTTCACCCTTCACACACTACTCAGTTGTCCTTTAAAGTTTTCAAATAAGTATAATAATAGCCTATCACACTCTTACATTTTAAATATATTATAATAATCAAGTGGCTACCCTCAATGGGTTTTTTAACTAGTTTGGACTTACTCCTAATGTTTAAGTCTATCTTACAAAATTATGCAAAAATATATGAAACTATAAAATTAATTATGTAAAAATCTATGAAACTACAAAATTGATGTGTGCATTATGTACTAGGTAGGTGGTGGTGAACTATGAAATGGTTGTGCAGTTGTTTACTATTGTTCTTTATCTAATTTGTCTATTGATGACCCACTTGGTTGTGTAATGTCTAGTAGTGGAAAATGTTACTTTTAAGTGTCTACTTTGGTCTTCATGCCAATATTTTTATAGAGTAGGATCTATTAAATTTGTTATGGTATAATTAATTGGGGTTCATCCAAAATAGCAATGGAAGGATCAGTTTGTGAAAGATTGTGCTTAAGCATCTTCTAGTCAATTAACACTTCCCATACCATAGTAAGCATTATTCATAATGGGATATATATTACCATCTATTTATGCACATATTCATCCTCTATGTAATGGTAATGAGTGATTTAGAATTAGAAACCTTGAGATAAATATCCAAAATTAACTCATCCAATCGATCTGCATGCCTTAGCTTGTAGGTCTACAAATGTAATGCAGAAATTCTTTTTATGCCAATCTTAAAGGTTTTGCATTGTGTCATCCATCGAATCCAATAATTTATTAAGGGCATTACTCATCATTTGTGAATTAGCCATCTGATCATTCATTACAGCTTTGGCTTTATTTGATATGAAATTTGGTTGATTAGTAGCCAATGAGTTTTTAAAGTGTTACATATAATTCAACATCCCTTGTGCTATTCATTTTGATTTATATTCAGCAGTATCTAAAACCTACTAATATTTCTCGATCAATTCATAAATTTTATCTCTCTAACTTTATATTTTTCCCTTGTGCTCATAGTGCTTGAAATTATTATGTATCCAACTATTCCTTAGTGAGTTTCTTCAATAATGTTATGCATTATTTTTCCTTAGACATCACCTAGTCACCTACGACTTGTGTGACCAGCATTGGGTAGTTTTTATTAATTATCTAACATACATTGGTAAGTTTTTGACTCAAGTCTATATTGTCACCTCAAAACTATAAAAAAATTTATTCTAAGGCAGAAGCCTTTTGTAAATAGAATCTTGGATTGAAACTATGCCTTTAATCTATTTTGTTAGTAGAAATTAGGCAACATTTAGACATGTTTCAAGTGAAATGATATAAAGTGTCATGGAAGTGATTAGAATAATTTCAAGAGTTGGCATGAATTGAGTTAAAGGAAGAGAGAAAGTAGTGTCTTAAGTGGATGATGTGGGAATATCCCACAACCACTGCCTAGTGATTTGAGGTTTCAGCTACAAATCCTCCTCTTATGCACATGCTTATATTACCAAATTTTGTTATTCTACATTCTCTACTTACTCTTTGGATTTAAATTCTATTTTTTTTGCTAGGTTCAACTTCAGCTTTAGCCTTAGCCTTAAGAGCTACCTCAACTTGGGATTTGGCTTATTCCTCAACCATAGCCTTATCTTTGGCTTTAGCTTTAGATTTGGCTTCTACCTCATCATTAGCCTTAGCCTTAGCTTTAGCTTTGGATTTGTCCTTAGATTATTATACTTTAGTTATGTGTTTGGTTTTTTCTTCTTTACATTTCTCCTCTTTGGCCTTTGTTGGTTCCTCTTTTTCTTCCTTCTTAATAAAAATGGTTCAAACATGATAGAATAAAAGATCCAAACATAGATAAAATAATTTTAACACAATAATATATTATTTATTATATATTTATTCATATATTATATTAAATTTATATATGAAAAACCATTCCTATAATTGGGGAGATATAATCTCCACCAATATCTCACACACCTAACTCACACTAACAAATTGACTATTAAATGAATATATTGTTATCATAATATATTTGAATAATCAATCTAATAAATAACTCACCAATATTATATTTACCTCTTAGTAAATATCAAACTATAAAAGCTAATGTAAATACTCATTTAATAAACTAATCCCTAACATCCCCCCCCCTTAGTTTTTACATGGTGCAAAAACATTCACACTCTCACCTATAGTATGCTCACACCTTTTATCATAACCTATTTGGATCCTGACCCTGATATAAATAAAGGCTCACTCCTTTCATGGTTTTAAATAGGTTTACCACAAACCTTGACATGAATAGGAACCATCAATTGTTCACCTCTGGTAGTTTTGTGGATCTTACTATAAACCTTTTCAAGATCCATGAACTAACTTACATTGGTGCTTTTATCCCTTCACTATGTTCTCACATTAGGGAATTATGTTTAGAATTACACACACATTGCATTACATAAACATGCATTTTTTTTGTTCTTATTTTGTAAACACATAGCAAAAATTATAAAAACACACCACATTACATATGTCACCAAATCATTTGGGGCTTCATTATTGGTGACTGACGAGAGGCTCTAAACGCTCCAACCTTTATTTCCTATGTCCTCTAGTTGATGAAGTTACTTACTCAATCGATGATGTCATGAAACTTAGATGCATGTTAATTTTAAGGGAATAGATTCCCCCCCACAAGATTGACATTTGACTCATAATGTTAGGGTCACCCAAAAATGTGTCCATAAGGAAAATTATTTTTACTTTTATAATTTTTTTATTTGTGAGAATTTATAAAAATAATGACTCACCAAAAAGACATAAAAGACTTTTTACAAATAATGACATTATTTTGACACTTCAATTTTTTGATATGACTCTTTTTGACATATAAAATTGGCATGACTATATAAACCATTCAAATGACTAAACTTATGATGACTATTTTAATATGGAAGACCCTCTAACTTAAAAAATGATATTTACTAAACATAAACTTAAAAACTTCAATAATAACTTGAAACTTAACATTTGAAATTAACATTTAAATAACTAAAAATTATATAAATTTTAATATTCAAAAATTAAAACTCTAAACTAAAAACCAAATCGACTCACTTTTATGAACTACAGACCAAAACCTTTTTTTGAAAAAAACCCATGGACAAGCTATGCTAGGTAGGGCACTTGAGTCACGTGGAGTCATTTAAAGCTGAGTTAGAAGGTGAATGGTGTGATGTCATTCATCACAAAACCAAATACCTTTAAAATAATAAATCTTCAAGTCATCAAATATTCTACAAAAACTCCAAGCACAATGATAGGGAGGTTCATGTAAAAATTGAATAACATTAATAATATATAATAACATAACAAATATGTGATTATACCTTTAAAAAATCTACCAACTTAGCTAAATACTTTATTTATTTTCAGCTAAAGGATGCACATTCATATTGGAGATGCATGATCTAGTTGAGTAGAAATGCACATAAGGTATTGAGCCTGATTAGCAGTTATGTATTGATTTGACTTTTTGACACATAATCTGATTATGACCAGATTGAAAATCAAACCATTAAAAAATGCACAAAAAACTCCATCAATTAAGATCACAATCATATCAAAAAATGAATGATACATTCTTGTCAAATTTAAAAAAATTGAAGCTACAAAGGTGATTATCTTTCTCCAATGACACATTTCTTATGATGTCTAATGTTATGCAAATCTTGAACTTCACATAGGCTATGCTCTAAGAATTACAATACCTAATTTTATTTACTTTTCCTTGATGATTTTGAAGCTATTAAGTGACCAGATGAAGATGATTTATGGTCTTGTTTACTCTTATGAAAACATTTAGAAACTTAATACCTGATCTTGTCAGATATATGCTTAGATACTCAACATAATTTTATCCTATTAAAATCTAGCTACAACATATGAAAAATAAGACTTTACAAAACTACTATGTACTCCATAATTTATCTCAAATTCTCATGCATTAGGGGAAAAATGTGAATAATAGATCTACCCCTATAAACAAACTATTCATCTATCATAGCAAAAGACTTTAGAATACTTTGATACTAGATAATAAATTTGGTTCAATTCTGATAGAATAAAAGAGTTAAACACAGATGAAATAATATTAAAACAATAATATATTATTTATTCTATATTTACTCATATGGGTATTAAATTTATATAGGAAAACCATTCCTATAATTGGGGAGATACAATATCCAACAATATCTCACACAACTAAATCACACTAATAAATTGACTATTAAACACATATATAGTTATCATAACATATTTGAATAACCAATATAATAACTAACTCACCAATATTATATTTACCTCTCAGTAAATATCAAATTATAAAATCTAATGTAAATACTCATGTAATAAATTAATCCCTAACATTCCCCCCTTGGTTTTTACATGGTAAAAAAATATTCACACTCTCACCTATAGTATGCTCACCCCTTATGGCATGCCTTATTTGGATCATGACCTTGATAAAAATAAATGATCAATCCTTCCATGGTTTTAAACAAGTTTACCACAAAACTTGAGATGAATAGGACCCATCAACTATTCACCTTTGGTGGTTTTATAGATCTTACCACAAACTTTTTCAAGATCTATGAATTGACTTACATTGATTCTTTTGTCCTTTCACTATGTTCTCACATTAGGTAAATATGTTTGGAATTGTACACACATTACATTACGTGAATAGGCATATTATTTTGTTCTTATTTTTCAAACACATAGCAAAAATTGTAAAAACACACCACACTACAAATGACATCAAATCATTTGGGGCCTCATCATTGGTGACTAGCGAGAGGCTTTATAACCTCTAGCCTCTATTTCCTCCATTCTTACTCATCTAATGATGTCATGAAGCTCAGATGCATGTCAATTTGAAGGTAATAGAGTCCCCCCACAAGATTGAGATTTGACTCAGAATGATGTGGTTTCTTGAAAATGCGTTTATAAGTTAAATTGTTTTTATTTTTACTTTTTTATTTTATTTTTGAGACTTTTGATAATAATGACTGACCAAAAAGACATAAAAGAATTTTTAGAAATAATGACACTTTGATTTTTTGATATGACTCTTTTTGATATATTAAATTTACATGACTATATAAATCATTTTAATGACTAAACTTACGATGACTATTTTAATATGAAAGACCTTATAACTTAAAAAATGACATTTAATAAACATAAAATAAAAAATGTCAATAATAACTTGAAACTTAACATTTGAAATCAACATTTAAATAATTATAAATTATATAAATGTTAATATTCAAAAATTAAAACTCTAAATGAAAAAACAAATTGACTCACTTTTATGAACTATAGACCAAAACCTTTTAAAAAAAAATTGTGGGTAAGCTATGTTGTGCAGGGGACCCGAGTCACATGGAGTCATTTGAAATCTGAGCATAAGGTGAATGGTGAGACATCATTCATCACAAAACTGAATACCTTTGAAAATATAAATCTTTAAGCCATCAAATATTTTATAGAAACTCTAGGCACAATGATAGGTAGGTTCACGTTAAAATTGATGAATATTAATAATGGATAATAACATAGAAAAGACATGATAAAACCTTCAAATAAACTACCAACTTAGATAAATACTTTATTTCTTATCAGCATAGGATGCATGTTCATGTTGGAGATGGACAGTCTAGTTGAGTAGAAATGCACATAAGGTATTGAGCCTGATTATTAGTCATGTATTGATTTGCCTTTTTGACACACAATCTGATTATGACTAGATTGAAAATCAAATCATTTAAAAATTCACAAAAAACTCCATCAACCAATATTGATGTTATATCAAAAAATGACTGAGAAACTCTTATCAAGTTTGAAAACTTGAAGCTACAAAGGTGATTATCTTTATCCAATTACACATTGATTATGATGTCTAATGTTATGCATAGCTCAAAATGCACACACATTTCACTCTAAGCATTATAATACATGATTTTATTTACTTTTCCTCAATGATTTTGAAGCTATGAAGTGATAAGATGAAGATGATCTATGGTCTTGTATATTCCTATAAAAACATTTAGAAACCTAATACTGGATCCTATCAAATCTATGCTTAAATACCAAACATGGTTTTATCCTAATAAAATCTAGCTATAACATATGAAAAATAAAAATTTACAAAACTAATATGTAATCCATAAATTATCTCAAACTCTCATTCATTGGGGTAATAAGGAGAACAATAGAGCTACCCCTTCAAATAAATTATTCATCCATCATAGGGAAAGACTTTAGACTGCTCTGATATTAGATAATAAATCTAGTTCATATTTGACATAATAAAAGAGATGAACACAGATGAAATAATTTTAACACAATAATATATTCTTTCTTCTATATTTATTCATATAAGATATTAATTTTATATAGGAAAACCATTCCTATAATTGGGGAGATACAATCTTGACCAATATCTCACATAACAAACTCACACTAACAAACTAACTATTAAACTAATATATTGTTATCACAATATATTCGAATAACCAATCTAATAACTAACTCACCAATATTATATTTACCTCTTGGTAAATATCAAACTGTAAAAGCTAATGTAAATACTCATGTAATAAACTAATCCCTAACACTTCTTTTGTTGTGTAGCCTACACTTCTTGTTTTCTCTCTGATTCATCTTGTTCCTTTTTATTTGTCTCTACTTCTTTAACTCATTTCTTTTGAGCTTATGCTACCTCAACTTAATTTTGGGTAGCATCTGCTTCATCTACTTGATTATTTATGATCTAGGTGGATCCATGTAACATTTCATTTTAAAAAAAGTCTTCAAAATTTGTTCAAATCATTTTCACATTGTAGTACTCATCAAGAGATTTCTATCACTTTTCACGGTTTGAAAAATGGAGTCTCGATGCTCAAGATATGACTAGTTGAAGAAATCTTGCAACAGGGGCTGTCGAAAGTGACGTGGCACTGTTGAGGGCATGCCAAGTGGACCAATAGACACTTGACATGTGGAAAAATAATTTAGTGTAAAAAAAATGTTGGTTTGTTATTTTTTATTTGAAATTTTCAAACTTTGAAACAAGGCGCCAAAGAAAACTACCACATCTCCCATCCCACTAAACATGCTTTGACCAAGCTTAATCAGCGGCCTAAGTGGGCACCATTATCTTAGGCATTTGAAGAGGGGTCAAACTTTTCTATTTAAAGCCTTGAAAATTGACTTTCCCAGTAATGTGGGATAAAACCAAGTCCATAGGTGCCAAAAAAGGAGGGAAATCATTTCAAATTACATGCTAAAGCACGCCCTAGAAAGAAGGCCGACCTATTCACCCTTCTAAGGCACCTAGAAATGTGGGAGGAGATTTTGAACTCCTGACCTATCATCTAAAAGGTTAATTCCTTGACCACTTCAGCCACGGGGGTCCAAGTGTTATTAAAGGGACTAATTTCTACTTGAACAGACACGAAAAGCAGACTGTGTAAAGAGATTTAAGAAGGTTAGAGACTTGTTATTGCTTTATATAGCCTTGGGCCATTATTTTTAGGTTTGAGAGATATTTTTACAAGAAAAAAAAGATTAGAGAAGGTGAATTAAAGACTTGTATTTATTTTGGAATCCATTTGTTGCACAAAAATAATGAGAATGGTCCTCACTTTGAACGAACCAGGAGACGTAGACTATTGAAGCCGAACTCTGTTATCAATTTGTTGGTGAATTCTTTGAATTTTATCTAATTATTATTTAGTTATGATCTTCATTTTATATCTAGTTTAATTTCTTTATACAAAAATTAAGCAAAAAAGTGAGAAATTCAAGGATATCTTAAACGTGAACAAGTGATTTTTGAATATACTACACTTGTATTTTCAGTTTACAGATCAAATTTTTGGTATCAGAGTGGTTATTATTTAACAGTGATTGTTGTGTATGTTGACAAGGTATAAATCCCAAAAGGGTGAAGAAAAACTCATTGAGTATAATCCAGAGATTGGTTCAAGGTGTGCTTCAAGGATGGCTGAAGAAGAGATGAAATCTGAACAAGCTTTTTGTCGAGCCTTCATGGACATGAGAAGCATGGTTGAGGAACTATACCATGACAAACAAAGGAAATTAGAGAATGAAAAAGAAGGTGATTCATGAGAATCAAAAGGTAAAGAAACTGAAAAACCATCTCTATCAGATGACGGTAAAAAAACTATAGAATCTCTCCCTTCACTAAAATTGGATATTAAGTTTGAATTATCAATGTTTAATGGTGAATTTAATGCTAAAAAGTTGCATAATTGGGTCAAGTAGATTGAATTTTATTATAGGGTCCAAAATATTGTAGGGGATGAGTAAAAAATTCATTTGGCTACTCTTCGTATGGGAGGCACAGCTCTCATCTGGTGGGAGAGTAAGTTGAAGGAAACTGAGCTTCAAAAAGGTAACTCAATTTCTACTTGGAATGAATTTATTGAAGAAATCAAAAAGCAATTCTATCCTTTAGGCTATATGCAATAAGCCATGATGGATTGGCAAAGTTTCAGACAAGGAAAAGGCCAAAGTGTTCAAGATTATACACAAGATTTTAGGAAAAAATCTTTAATTTTGAATGTTCCTCTATACACATAAGAAACACTGCTAAAATATATAGGTGGGTTGCATAGTTACTTAAGACATATGATTCTTATGTTTAATCCCACTAATTTAAATGCAGTATGTGTTCAAGCCACTCATTTAGAGGCTAGAGGAAAGCAATCAAAATAATCTTTTCCTAAAGTAAAAAGTAAGAAATCTAATGTTAAGCAATCCAAAGGGGAAAGTTCATCAGGAAAGGGTAAACAAAAATCCACTTATACTATTAAAAAAGAAGAAGGAAAACCATTTTGTAATCATTGCAAGAAAAATCATGATGAGTCTAAGTGTTGGAAATTACATCCTGAGTTAAGGCATAAGAGGTATCAAAAGAAAGAAAGGAAGGCTAATACTATGGTTTAGGACTTAGGTTCAGATTCAGGTGATGAAACTAAGATTACAGCTATGGGATTACATAATGATTTTTCTCTTTCAGTTTCTAGCACTAATGCTGCATCTTGTTCTAAACAGAATTCTATTCATGTTGATAAGAAAAGAAATGAATTGTTCCACATTAGAGTTGTTTCAAAGCATACTAAGATTGACACTCTATTTGATAGTGGTTCACAAGCAAATTTAATTTCTAAAGAGGTTGTTAAGAAGCTAGGCTTACAAACCAATCCCCATCCGAAGCCTTATCCACTAGGTTGGTTGTGTGAAAATGCAAAGCTACAAGTCTCACAAACTTGTAGACTAAGGTTTGCCATCACATCCAAGTTCGTAGATGAGGTTGAGTTGGATGTTGTTCCATTGGACATATGTGGGATTTTTTTGGGAAGCCCATATCTATATGATAGAAAATCAATATTCTATAGAGAGGAGAATAAGTACTTGCTTGTTAAGAATGGCATTGAATATATAGTTAGAGCACTTCACATTAGAACAAGTCTTTCCTTGGTTACAACAAGGCAAATGAAAAGACTAGTTAATTCAAGCAAGACTTTTTGTCTCATGTTGATTAAGTCTAAGGAAAAATAATATTCTCAAGCTTTGGAAAAGTGTGATCCTAGACACGAGAATGAATTGGTTGAAATCATTTCTACTTATGATGATGTATTTCAGGATCCTAAGGGCTTACCCCCTAAAAGGGGAGTTCAACATGAAATTCAGCTATTGTAGGATTCTCCTCTCCCTAACATTGGCATGTACAGGTTATTAGTGGTGGAAAATGAGGAAATCAAAAAATAGGTAATGGATCTATTATATAGAGGTGTTATTCATCCAAGTTCATCTCCTGTTGGTTCACCAATTATTTTGGTGCCAAAGAAAGATGGCACTTGGTGAATGTGTGTTGATTTTCATGCCTTAAACAAAATTACTATTAAGAATTGTTATCCTCTTCCTCGTATTGATGATTTTTTGGATCAATTAAAACACGCTATTTATTTCACCAAGTTAGATTTGAGAAGTGGATATCATCATGTAAGAATTAATGAAGGTGATGTTTGGAAAACTACCTTCAAAACAAAATAGGGATTGTTTGAATGGCTTGCTATGCCTTTCAGGTTGTGTAATGCCCTGGTTACATTCATGAGATTGATGAATGATGTTTTTAGATAGTTATTTGATGATTGTGTTATAGTTTACTTAGATGATATATTGATTTTCAGCAAGTCATGGGAAGAGCATGTGATCCACATTAAGAAAGTCATGGATGCATTATGAAAGGAAAAACTTTTTCTAAAAATGTCAAAATGTGAATTTGGCAAGACTCTTTGATATACTTGGGTTACATTCTAGGACATGGTAAATTGAAAATTGATCCTGCAAAAGTGGTAGTCATTGTTAATTGGCCTACACCCACTAACACAACTGAGGTTAAAATTTTTCTTAGTGCAGTAAAATTTTGGAGGAAGTTTATTGCTCAATTTTCATATATTGAATCACCTTTGCATTCTTTGACAAGTGTGAAATAGGTCTTTTAGTGGGGAGGCAAACATAAAAAAGCCTTCGACACTTTGAAAGAAAAGATAAGTATTGCTCTGGTCTTGGCACTTCTTGATATACAACAACCATTTGAGATCAAGACAGATGCAAGTGAGTATGCTATGGGAGCTATTTTAATGCAAGGTAAGAAACTAGTTTGTTATCATTTTGAAACCTTTACAAGTGCAGTAAGAAAATATCCAACTTATGATAAGGAATTGTATGCATTGGTTCAAAGTGTTAAAAAATGGAAGCATTACTTAATGGGAAAAGAAACAATAATACATACAGATCATCGGCCCTTATAATATCTCCAATCACAAACTAAGCTACAATAGTCTAGACATTTTTGTTGGATGGGCTTCTTACAACAATTTCATCTTGTGATCAAGTATAAAAAAAGAATTCAGAATAAGGTTGCAGATATGTTATCTAGGCCTCCTATGGTTGTTGCATCTATTCTTTTACAACATGGTTCTTTATCTCATGAAATTTATAAAGAATAATATGTGAATGATCTTGATTTTTAGGATGTTTATAAAGACTTGATGAGTAGTAGACAAGTAGAAGAATTGAACTATCATGTACACAATGATCTTTTGTATCATTTGGGTAAACTATGTATTCCTCAAAATGAGAGGGTGCACATGATTAGAGAAGCACATACTTCTCTTATTTTTGGTTATTTTGGAGTTGCTAAAATGGTTGCACATTTGAAGATGTATTGTTATTGGCCTCGTATGTAGGAAAATGTTGCTAAATATATAAAGGGATGTACTCTTTGTGCCACAAGTAAACCTAGTAATAGGAAACTAGGACTTTATACTCTATCTATTCTTACTCGTCCCTGGGAAAGTATCTCCATGGATTTTGTGGGGGGGTTACCTATGACACAAAGAAAACATGACTATTTATATGTGGTTGTGGATATATTTAGCAAGATGTGTGTTTTGATTCCTTGCACTAAGCAAATTACTGGGGAAGGTACTACACACTTGTTTTTTAAACATGTATTGGTTCATTTTAGTTTGCCTACTTCAATTATTTCTGATCAAGATTCTCAATTTATTGGGGAGTTTTGGTCAACTTTGTGGGGACTAATGGACACTAAATTAAAAAAGAGCACTGCATTTCATCCACAAACCGATGAACAAATAGAGGTTGTGAACCGCACTATGGTACATTTACTTAAGGGTTATAGCAATAAACATCCAAAGTTATGGGATGAACAATTATGTTACATACAACATGCATATAACTGGGCACTTCATTCTTCTACTATGAAATCTCCATTTGAATTTTGTTATGGATACTTTCCTAAATATCATCTAGATGTTTGTTATGGATAGGATACAGTTGTTGGTGAACCAAAAGAAGCCATTCAAGCCAAGAAGTTCATTGAACAAATATAGCTCATTCATCAGACTGTTCATACTCAATTGCAGAAAAGTCAAGCCAAGTACAAAGCAAGATATGAAAAACATCATATTTATTACCAATTTTTTTTAGGTGATATGGTATGGCTTCACATTAGTAAGGAAAATCTGATAGGTGAAGGTAAAAAGTTGAAACCAATTCAGTATGGTCCTTTTCAAATAACAGAAAAAATTGGCAAAAATGCTTTCCGATTAGATTTAACATCTTATATGTAGATTTATTTAGTTGTAAATGTGGAAAATATACATTTGTATGAGCCTCTAATGATACTTTATCATGATGAAAGTGTATCCATTCCTTCCATTGATGATTTTTCTCCTGAATATCTAACATAATTGCAGGAAGATACTATAATTGATAGGAATATGTGGAATTCACGAAGAGGTAATGTTGAATATATTCATTTTGGTCTCAAATGGATGCACCCAAGCAAGGCCAGATGGATGGAAGTCGAAAAGGTGAGGGAAAAATACCCTCACCTCATTACTATTAATTTCAACTTTCAAAGGTCGAAAAGATCCCAGTGGGGAGGAATGATCCAAGTGGATCCATGTACCATTCAATTTTTTAAAAGTCTTCAAAAAATGTTGGTTTGTTTTTTTTTATTTGAAATTTTCAAACTTTGAAACTAGGTGCCAAAGAAAACTACCACATCACCCATCCCACTAAACATGCTTTGACCAAGCTTAATCAGTGGCCTAAGTGGGCACCATTGTCTTAGGCATTTGAAGAGTGGTCAAAATTGTCTATTTAAATCCTTTAAAACTAACTTTCCTAGCAATGTGGGACAAAACCAAGTCCATAGGTGCTAGAAAAGGAGGGAAATCATTTCAAATTACATGCTAAAGTGTGCCCTAGAAAGAAGGCCGACCTATTCACCCTTCCAAGGCACCTAGAAAGGTGGGAGGAGATTTTGAACTCCTGAACTATCATATAAAAGGTTAATTCCTTGACCACTTCAGCCATGGGGGTCTAAGTGTTATAAAAGGGACTAATTTCTACTTGAATAGACACGAAAAACAGACTGTGTAAAGAGATTTAAGAAGGTTAGAGACTTGTTATTGCTTTGTACGGCCTTGGGCCATTATTTTCAAGTCTAAGAGATGTTTTTATAGGAAAACAAAGATCAGAGAAGGTGAATTGAAGACTTGTATTGATTTTGGAAGCCATTTGTTGCACAAAATTAATGAGAATGGTCATCACTTCGAATGGACTTGGAGACGTAGGCTATTGAAGCCGAACTCCGTTATCAATTTGCTAGTGAATTCTTTGAATTTTGTCTTATTATTATTTAGTTATGATCTTCATTTTATATCTATTTTTAATTTATTTATACAAAAATTAAGCAAAAAAGTGAGAAATTCAAGGATCTCTTAAATGTGAACAAGTGATTTTCGAATATACTACACTTGTATTTTCAGTTTACAGATCAATTTACAACATTTACTTCTTCAACTTGTATTTGGTGATACTCCTATATAGTTTTTTTTTTCATTATTATTCTTATTTAGATTCTTATTTCTTGCATTATGAATCTTATGTAGTTACTTATTAGTTTACTTATTTCTTGTTTCTCTTCTTGTTCTCCTTTGCTTTCCTCTTCTCAACCTATTTTTACACTTTTTTGGTCTCTTATTCTTGTATAGCTTCTTGTTACAGTTATAACTATGGTAAAGTTTCTTCTTCAAATTCCTCCATAGCCTCTAGTGTGTCAAGCTTGGTAAATGATTGGTTATCTTCTAATAAGTGTGGTTATATAATCATAATTTTTTATCATGCAAATTTTTTTTTCCTATATATGGGTGGAGGAGTGAGGGTCTTCTTTACTTTCTTCACATTTTGGGTTTAATATTATTGTTGTGTTATTTTTTTTTTCTATGCACCATTGACCTCTATTGATTCTCCAAAATATACCATATTATATTTTTTTGTGTGGGATTACCTTTCTAAAGGATAAGTCCTTGGTTTATTCAAGGTTCCTCTATAGCCTCTAGTGTATCAACTTGATAAATGATTAGGTATCTTATGATAAGTTTGGTTTTACAATCATACTTTTTCATGAAAATGTCTTTTTACTATATGTGAGTAGAGGAGTGAGGGTCTTATTGAGTTTATTCACATTTTAGATCTGAGATTGTATTTGTCTTGTTTGTGCTTGCTATGCACCTCTCACCTTTACTAATTCTCAAAAGGATACCATATTAGCTTTTTCTTTGGGGGAAAACCTTGCCAAAAGATGAGTCCTTAATTTACTCATCAAAGTTAGGGATGGACTCTCATGTATAATTAGTTATGATTCCTGCATAATAAAACATCATTTAATGGGATATTTGTGAAATATTTTGACTACCAACATATGTTGAGCCACTTCTTATCCTATAGTGTCAATAATGATAAAGGGTGGAGGTTGATTAATATCAACCTAAAGGTCTTGCCTTACCTAATTTTTCACTTGATAGGTGTGCACTAATTTCCAAAAAAGTAATTCCTTCTCTTATTCATGATCATACACATCATTATTGATGTATTTTATCATGGTCTTCAAGACTTATTTATCCTTGATTCCCATCTATGGAAATGCATAATCACCTACTATCTTTAAAACATTTGAATTTTCCAACCAGGACTTTGTGTTATGCATCCTCATTTTGGATGGTGGTGGTGAATATTCTCATGTGGGTGCCTTCATATTTCCTTTATCTTACTACAAGGGATTTTCTAATGTTTTGTGGTGGAGCCTATGGTTGCACTTATTATTTTCCTTCTACCTATTCTAGAATTGGTTATTATCCTTCTAGGGGAATATACACCAAATCACAATCTATTGAATTAATTGGTATTTTTTATGCCTACCTTATTATATACTTCTCCCTAGTGTCTATATGAATTGGTGGAGTGGTAGAATTATAGGTGAGTAGGGATTTATTACAAGCTAAGAGGCTTGTTTTTCATGCCATTTTTTGAGAATTGATCTAGATTATGATATCCTAGGATAAATGAATAGAACATTCATTTTACCTACTCAAAAGATTAAGAATTACCTAATCAAGTTGTCCAAATGTGGGTAGCTTCATTATTCTTTCTGAATTTGATCCTCATAGTGAATGTGGGAACACTATGGCTCCTACTTGTGTAGATTCTGGTAACCAAAGAGTAAACAAAGTAGCTTTTGCTTGATCAATGAAGTTGAAGGGGTCAAGTTCATTATATTTGGTTTTATGGAGACATAAGTCAATTCCCATCTCCTCCTTATGCACATCTAGAAGTGTAATCAATAATAGATATCTCTCCATGGTTATTGTTGTGGCCTAGGTCAAAAAATTATTTTGCTTATTTTAGCTCTAGTATGCAATTTATCCACAAGAAGATGTTTTGAAAGAAGATCACAAAATTAACTTTTTGGCATAAGTATCTAATGTTTATGTTTTATTTGAGTCCTTATTTATATAGCTTTTGTTACCCAGATCCATGTGGCTAACTATTTTAAATGCATTCATCTAGTTTCACATGATTATTTTCCTTAATTAATATTATTTGATGTTATCTGATTGATAGTCTCTTTTTTGTTTAGAAACCTTGATTTATTCATTAGTAATTATTTGATGTGTTGTGACATATTTTCATCTATCTCATTTATTTTATGATCCTACCTATCACTTGGCCATGCAATCCACTTTGGGAAGAATGAAATCTATTTAAGTGCCTTATCATTAATGATATTAAATGACTAGTATACATCATTTTAGTGTACCTATCTTATCATCAATGCCTTTTTAGACTTATTTCATGACCTTTTTGTAGTTGGTTCTAGTTTTCCTTACTATAAGTTGTCTATGGAATTTGATTGTACATTGTGATTAAAACTACTCCTTGATTATTATAATATGTTGCAATCCAAATATAGCATTGTACAAAAAATCTAACCCTATGAAAAAAAAATTAAATAAGAACCTTAATCAACATGGTGATACGTACAACTCTTTTTTTTATTAGTAATAATGGTAGAAACTAACGATGACAAGGATTAAGCCTATAGCTATTAACATATCCTAGTAGTATGGTTCCCTAAAAATATTTTAACACATGGTATCTTATTGTGAAAATTTATTAATAATCTAGGGTCCTTTTTGTAGACATCCCATTTCTAACACCATTTGTGTTAAAATTTTAAATCTTACGCTAATTATACTCATATACACATTTTAGGTCAAAATCCATAAAATACGCTAAATGGTTTGAGCTTGTCATTTACAAGTGCCAATTTAGGCTAGTTTATCCATAAATAAGGCAATGCATTTTATGTGATACCTAACTTTAATCGATTCATTTTGAGTCAAAATGATGATTTTTCCTTTTTGTGCTCTGGATCTCTCTTTTCTTTTAATTCTTTGGTACACATCATGTACCTTTATTATTTTGTATTGGCATCATCCTAAATTGGAATATGGTTCCAACGCATCTAACATCACCTTCTAATTCTTCTTGAGTCAAATGATAACCTAGTAATATTAATTTATGACCATTTTGATTAATTGAGGGCCAATTTCCAAATAATTGCACAAATGTGGTGTAACCTTGTTTAGGTCTAATTAATCCAAATCAAGAGATTAAATGGACTTTCCATGAGAGTTGTTGAATATTTATTTTTTATAATTGATTTCTATTAACTACATCACCTAATGACATCATCATATGGGATGGCATCCATAAGCCATAAATACATAAAATATCAAGATTATGGGTCTCCCATGCCTCATTAAGACTCTCCATGCCTCTTAAATGACCATCTATCCCAAATATTTATGAGGGATATTTATAGATATAATTATATAATTAGATTAATTCATGGTCACACATCTTAATCTTGAGATGGATAGTCATGGTTGATCTTGATCAATCTAAAAAATTTAAAAATAGAGAGGCCATGAACATCATCTTTAAGATTGATTTATGAAAAATTACAATGCTAAATTGTCTCCATAATCCTTTGTGTTTATCATTATTTTTTATTAGCAAGATTCATTTGATAGGATAGATTTTAGATTTCATCTACTTTGAGCTTAGGTTATGCAAATAATTCTTGAGACATGGGAAGAGTTACCACCATTGTTAATGAAGACAAGAATTCTTGATCAAGGGAGAACATGATTTTGAGCTACAATTGTATGGTGATTCCACTTGGGAAGGTAATCTATGTTGCTTTATTTCAATTGTTTATTTATTTCTTTTGTAATTCCCACATGATTAGATAGGTTAAGTTTTGTTATGTCTTTAATTCATTTTTCATGATTTCTTGACTAATGCTTGACCAACTCTCTTTGTAATCCTCTCTACATTTTGACATGCCCGATAGGACCCTAACCCCATAAATTTGCTCACAAAGGATCTTTCAAGCAACCTAATAACCAAATTTATGTATAATCTTGGAGTGAAGGAGTCAAAAGAGTGAAATTTTAAGTTAAAATTCCATTTTTCTAATAATTGTGTATGTGTTCCTGGTAACATCAATTTTGCTCATTATTGCAATATAGTTTCTATCATATTAGTGATTTCATATCCATAAGCAGTGATATCATTTTTTGGAAAAATGATTTCATTTTCTTGAGTAGCAATTTTTCCAAAACAATGATTTTATCTCAAAACAATGATACTATTCACCTTATATAGTGATTTCATTCACTTGAGTAATGATTTTGTAAGAAAACAATGACATTATATTTTTATAATGATCTAACCCATAATATCGATATTATTGTCTAGTAACTATGATTTTGTAAGAAAACAATGATATTGAATATGTAACAACAATTTTGAAATAGAGAGCTTATTTTGAGAAGTCTCTTCACTCATTTGTAAATTAACTTCAAATATAAAGGACATATTGAATTTTTCATTACAAGAACAAACTTGAAATTTTTTAATACATGCTTTTTATACCTTATTTGAAATTTTAAAATGGACTAAGAACTTTGTTTTGGTTCTAAATAGAAAATTTATAATCTTAGGTAAATGTTTTGAAAAATTGTGCTTTAAAAGTTACAACTTAAGATTAAGGGGTCAAAAAAACACCACATAATATTTTATTTGGTGTTTAAAATCAAACTCATTAAATTTTGTCTTCAATAGTTGTTTAAATAGAATTTGATTAGAAAAAAGAGGGACACTATGTATATGCTCTTCCATCCGTCCCCTTTAGGGAACTTTTGGAATCAAAATCATCATCCTTATTACAAACATGCCTAGTCTAAGGCATAGAAAGAATGTCATTTAAAGCACTCCCTAAAAACTCTCAATAGTATTAGGTGATCTTGAGGTGACCATAAATTATTCATATTATGTATTTTATTTTATGCAAACTTGGCTTGTTAGGGGGATTTCATCACCTCCCATGAGTTCTCTAGGGTTAAAGCACTGGGATGTATCTATACTTTGGACATCATACTATACTAAGTAAGTGATAGATGTAGTGGTTGAAAAAAGGATAAGACCTTTTTGCAACAATCTAAGTGTGACAGACACCCAATTAAAGTGTGATTCTTTTGCATCATTTGGCATGAAAGCCATTATGAAATTGACCCTTTTATAAACATTCAAAAAAAATTAATTTTTAGATAAATCCCCACTTGCCATAGAAGTATTGTTGGTGCAAGGTTCACCTCAAGGTCCATGTGATCGTATTGTCATTTGAGATAAGGGGGTGTAAAAATCTTACTATTTAATTCACATCTACTTTTGGATGAACACTTAAAAATCCTCTCAAATGATGTATATAGACAAACTCCAACAATATCATGCAACCTTATCTATTTAGATTTAAGACAATTATTTTTTGTCATTAGCTTACTTAGTCTTGATTTGTGTCTAAAACTACTTGTTAACCAAAATAACTTAACCAAAACATGTTGTCCTCAAAATTATTGAGCAAGGAAGGCATTACATTATCCAATTGGAAAATTTATCATTTCCTTGTTCAAAATTGTTATCAAAAACTTTCTGTCATATCACCCATTTTGGTGTAGTTATGCTTCCCAGTTGAGTCTAGATCATTTACCCAATTTGTTTAAGTCCCTAATTTATAATTCACATTCATCATTGAACCTTTATAAGTTTTAAGGGTTGGCATGTTAAATCGAGTTTGCCATTTTCACACTAAACTTATTTTAAGTTGGGTTTAATTTTCCATTTATAATTCACATTTAAAATTGAACCTTTCTAAGTTTTAATGGTTGGTATGTTAAACTGGGTTTTCCATTTTCACACTAAACTTGTTTTAAGTTGGGTTTAATTTTCCATTTAAGGGGTCAAAATAACACCACCTAATATTTTATTTGGTGTTTAAAATTGAACTCACTTATTAAATTTTGTCTTCAATAGTTGTTTAAATAGAATTTGATTGGCAAAAAGAGGGATGTTATGTATATGCTCTTCCATCCATCCCCTTTAGGGAACTTTTGGAATCAAAAGCATCATCCTTATTACGAACATGCCTAGTCCAAGGCATAGAAAGAATGTCATTTAAAGCACTCCCTAAAAACTCTCAATAGTATTGGGTGATCTTGAGGTGACCATAAATTCTTCATATTATGTATTTTATTTTATGAAAACTTGGCTTGTTAGGGGGATTTCATCACCTCCCATGAGTTCTCTAGGGTTAAAGCACTGGGATGTATCTATACTTTGGACATCAAACTATACTAAGTGATATATGTAGTGGTTGAAAAAAGGACAAGACCTTTTTGCAACAAACTAAGTGCAACAGACACCCAATTAAAGTGTGCTTCTTTTGTATCATTTGGCATGAAATCCATTATGAAATTAACCCTTCTAGAAACATTCAAAAAATTATAGTTTTTAAATAAATCCCCACTTGCCATAGAAGTATTTTTGGTGCAAGGTGCACCTCAAGGTCCATGTGATTGTATTGTCATTTGAGAGAAGTGGGGTGTAAAAACCTTACTATATAATGCACATTTACTTTTGGATGAACACTTAAAAATCATCTCAAATGATGTATATAGATAGACTCCAACAATATCATGTAGCCTTGTCTATTTAGACTTAAGACAATTATTTTTTGTCATTAGCTTACCTGGTCTTGATTTGTGTCTAAAACTACTTGTTAACCAAAATAACTTAACCAAAACATGTTGTCCTCAAAATTCTTGAGCAAGGGAGGCATTACATTATCCAATTGGAAAATTTATCTTTTCCTTGTTCAAAATTGTTATAAAAAACTTTGTATCATATCACCCATTTTGGTGTAGTTATGCTTCCCATTTGAGTCTAAATCATTTACCCAATTTGTTTAAGTCCCTAATTTATAATTCACATTCGAAATTGAACCTTTCCAAGTTTTAAGGGTTGGTATGTTAAACTAGGTTTGCCATTTTCACACTAAACTTGTTTTAAGTTGGGTTTAATTTTCCATTTATATGGAAGGCAATTTATTAGACTCAAAATTGCATTGCCATCTTATGTATCACTCACGCTTTGAGTCCTAGAACATATTCTATCCTACTAGAACAATGTGGCAATGTTGTGCTGCCCATTTGGTCCTAGATTTGTAAGTAGTGATTCACACATGTTTTTACATATTGAATTACTTAGTTCATATTGTATTCTTCATAAGCTGAAGATTTTTCCTCTTATTTTCTATGATCAACTTGTCAAAGTTGAAACTAGATTTTATGGTATAGGTGTATCACAAAGATCTAGGCTTTGGTCTATTAGTTTTCACCTTGGATATTTGAGTTATCTTACCCTCTATTTCACTAAATTTTGAATCTATTAATTTATCTTTTGCTTGTTCAAAATTGTTATAAAAAACTTTGTGTCATATCACCCATTTTGGTGTAGTTATGCTTCCCATTTGAGTCTAGATCATTTACCCAATTTGTTTAAGTCCCTAATTTATAATTCACATTCGAAATTGAACCTTTCTAAGTTTTGAGGGTTGGTATGTTAAACTAGGTTTCCCATTTTCACACTAAACTTGTTTTAAGTTGGGTTTAATTTTCCATTTATATGGAAGGCCATTTATTAGACTCAAAATCGCATTACCATCTTGGTGGACTCAAGTCATCTTATGTATCACTCATGCTTTGAGTCCTAGAACATATTCTATCCTACTAGAACAATGTGGCAATGTTGTGCTACCCATTTGGTCCTAGCTTTGTAATTAGTGATTCACACATGTTTTTACATCTTGAATTGCTTAGTTCATATTGTATTCTTCATAAGCTGAATATTTTTCCTCTAATTTTCTATGATCAACTTGTCAAAGTTGAAACTAGATTTTATGGTATAGGTGTATCACAAAGATCTAGGCTTTGGTGTATTAGTTTTCACCTTGGATCTTTGAGTTATCTTACCCTCTATTTCACTAAATTTTGAATCTATTTGATGTTCTAAGGAGAAAAAGAGATGGAGGGTAGGGATTAGAGATTAGAGAGAACCCAGATTGGTTGTGTGCCATATCTAGATGATGTTGTGTGCTCCTCTTTGGCTAGGGAGGACTACCTATGAATAAGAAAGTACTACCACCAAAAATATTTATTAGTAGATATATGAGTGGGATACCAAGCTATGTGCTTATTCCTGGAAGTGTCAAACATCCTTAGGTATGATAGTCCACTTTTTGAAACAAAATAGTAATGGATAACAAAATGAAAGAGAGAGTAATAGAGAGATATTCAAACCATTTTTGTAATCTGAGTGCAACAGAGAGTGATACAATGTAGGTAATGTGAGTTATTGGTGTTTTTGGTGGTTTTTTAGGTAGGCTTAAAGAATTTGATATAAATACATAGTCACTAAAATTGATTAGGCTACCAATGTTAGTAAGGAGATATGACTGATGTTGATTATGTGACAAATGTTGGTAGGGGTAGTAGGTTCTCAAGAGGTTCCAGGAGATTTTTATGAGCTAGGAAGTAGATGTTGGTTGGGTTTGTGAGGTTGGAAAGAGTCATAAGGGAGTGGGTAAGACTCAAGTGAATCAAGATAGAGGGTTGGTATGTTTGAATTAGAGTGAAATAGGTGGAGTTTTACAACTCCTTCATAGGGAGAGTCAGGATGTTTGTAAAATGATAAATATTATAACATAAAGTAATTATAAAATGACTATATAAAAGAATAAAAAAACACATAGATATACTTAGTTGGTGAAATGGATGAATCATGATTTCTAGATAGATGGCTCTAATGAGGTTTTTTAAAGCAATATGTGAATATAAAATACAAGCATGTGATACTAGTTCAAAAGAATCTAAGCTTTGTGTAGTATATCAATTTCTAATCTGGACTAATTTATGTCGAGTAACAATAAGCCTGGATGTAGAAAGTTGAATGCCAAAGCCTATACACAAATGATTGAATTTTTTTATTTTTACTAACCTAAATATTAGCTTGGAATTTGGCTTAAGTAACTGACATCGACAATCCCATCAACATCTACCAAGGGTTGACCCATATCAGTGGCATGAGAATAGGTAAAAGGGCTATTTTTAGTCTCTTTTTTGTTCCTTCTCTTGCCAAGTGTGGTATCCATTAGAAAATGGTAGAAATATGAGGTTAAGAAGAATGTGTTTAGTTAGGAATTTATGTTAGGGGTGAGAAAAAGTCATGGGTAGCTAGGATCTGGGTACTAAGTCTTGAGGTGACTTAGAGGATAAGAATTAGTCTTAGGATGAGGTGGCCAAGTAAGGTGGCATAAGTAGTTTTTAATTAACTTAATTAAATATTTTAAAATTAATTAAATATGTGAGGGGTGAAAACATGGGTTAGGAAGGCTAATTATTAAAAGGGGATCAAAGGGAGTTTTGACATAAGAAATTACACACATGTGTGACATAATTTGGTGTCTACATTTTCCCCTTTTTAAATTGTAGTTTATACTAATAAGTTGCAAGACAAAAATAAGAGTTGGATGCTCCATATATGGGATGAGGCATCCCCCCTCAAAATGGGAATCGATGGAGGAGAATCTAGAATCAAGTACCAATTTGATAAGGAGTTAATTGGGTGGGTGAATATTGAGTGAGAATGTGGTAACATTACTACTTTTATGTATACTACTATGAGTTATAGTTGACACAATCAATAATAGGTAAAGGTGAGTACTCAAATAGAAATAACTAAATCATAGCTTGTAAGTGATAGCTGATAAGATTAAAATGATCAAATTTGTATCTCTAATGGTCCATGTGTTCTAGGTATTTGAGGTAAGAAGTGCTCTAGATAAACATAATAGGTTTTAGGTGACAGGACTGGCTTGGGTGTGATCCAAAACACCTAATATATTTATGTGCATATAATAGCCAACTATAACGAGATATCATAAGTAGTCAATACAAGAAATGCAAGGTTAGTTCAAAAGGGTCAATGGTTAAGGAGATATTCATGATATTTGATTAGACTCATCATGGGTAGAGATTTAAGTGATCTCCAAGGTTGGTTGTTGTGGTTAGGGAGATATATATGATCTCCAAGGTTTGTTTTCATAGTCAAGGAGATATATGTGATCTCTAAGTTGCCTCAGACTTAGGATGTAGTCCAAAGGGTGGTGGTTGGGGTTCAAAACTCTAATTTTAAAGTTGACAACATTTGTTATGTCATCGAAGTCAATAGTAAGTATTACCAACATCAACATCTTAGGTTAAGACTATCAAAATTGATGAATGATGAAATATAATAAAGAGGGGTTTGGTAGCCCACCAAAACTCATTTGTGATAATTGATTGAAGAAAAAGAGTTATGAATGTTTTGGGACATAGGATATCCCTAGCCTATCTATTTGTGGTGAGGTGGTGAGAAATAAGTGGTTGAAAAGAGTATGTGAGAGTGACGGTGTGAATGAGCACTTAGTGGGCCATAGTATGACCAAGAGAGTGTTGGTGTGGGTAGAGATGGTAGAGGTAGGAGGGGACCCAACTAGAGGTGTGCCACTAAAAGTGTTAGCCATTCTAGCCCAGAGGAGATGAAGAGATGACGTAAGATTCTCTTTGAGCTAACTTCTGATTTAAGGCAGTTAATTTATTATTTGGGATAAATTTGAATTTTTTGGGGGGAGAAAGTGCAATTAGAGGGGTAGTAAATAGGGTAAGGTTAGGTTTAGGTAAATTTGGGAGGGGTTAGGGGTAGTTTTAATAATAAACCTAAATTTGGAGGTGGGCTATTTGACTCTAGGGTTGAATTAATCATCAATGTCAATGGGGCTTGCTGAAATCAGCTAATAATTGGCACTAATGTCAATTGACCTGGTGTTGATATCAACATATAAGACTGATATTGGTTATAGGAAAACCCTAAATAGGAAGAAAAACCCCATTTTGGATCCCCAGTTGAGTTAGTCAATGAGCCTAATGGTCGAGCTAGCCTTAGAAGACCTTGTGTTGACTGAGTACTACCTACATAGCTTAGGTGAGGACCTTAAGCCAATGTATTTTTTTTAGTACATAGGGAAAAAGGGTGAGGTATGATATAAAATTTGTTAAGGGAATTGTTGAAATAGGTCATGGGACCTAGGGCTTAAAAGATAGGTCATGGGTTCAAGGGTGTGGGATATAGACCAAGGGGCCTAGAGTTTAAGATATAGGCCATGGGGTCTAGAGTTTAAAGATAGGTAGTTGGGCCAAGGGTTGAGACATAGGTAGTTAGTCCTTGATTTTAAAGATAGGTAGTTGGGCCTAGGGTTTAGAGATAGGTAGTTGGGCATAGGGTTTAGGTGGGTATATGACTGAGCTAACCTTAAAAGACTCGTTGTCAACTGAGTGTTGCGTACATAGCTCAAATGAGGGCCTCAAGCCTATGTATTCACTCCATAGAGAAGGGAAAAAAGGGTGGGGGTTTATATTAGAAAGTATTTGACTTGAGATTTGTGTGTGTGGATGCAAGCTAGGCAAGAGTTAACATTATAAGATTGACTACCTATGTTGTTGATGAGGATGAGGATGGATATCACCATGGATGAGTGGGATCACATGGTAGTTGTAGGATTAAGAGGATTGTGACAATATTGTTAGGTTGCATGTGATGTTAGGTTGATGATAGATTTGATAGAGAGGTGGGATCACACCACTAACACTTTTCATTTGCCTACTAGAGAGTTAATAGTGATGTAGGAGGACATTTATTGGATTTTATAATTACAACTTTAGGGTGAGGAGCTCTTCTCTTATTCAAGAGAGGAGCATGATATTCACATGGATACATTATTTGGGGAGCATGTTAATGAGGTGACTTGTCATTTGGTGAGCTTTGTATATGGGCTATTGTACACTAGTAATGAGGAGAAATATCACTTGATTATCTTGATGATGATAGGCATTATAATATATGCACTTATAAATGTATATGGGGGATATTTTTGATTACATTGATAGGTATGTTAGTACAGATGGTTGAGTAGTAGATAGTGTATGCATGGGGTCTAGAATTTTTGGCATAGTTATACAAATAGTTATGGGGTTTGAGGCTATGATGATGGTATATTTTATGTGTCAGGTATTTACTCCATTGTTGGGCATATGAGCACATTGTAGTGACATAGACATTGGGGCTACCCATTATGATTATAGCTAGTTTTAGGGCTAGGTTTAGATGGTGGAGAGAGGGTATGGCCCAAACAGAAGTAGATGGCATAGTGTAGGACATTGATTATTATAGGCATATGACAGATGGATTGCTTCCCACATATATTTTTTGGAGGCCCTACTTGATATAACTTGCATTTAGAGGATAGGTAGAGCAACTTGTCAATTTATAGAGCACATTATGGGTTAGAGGGAGATGAGTTGGAGAGTTAGAGATGATACCCATGACACAAGTTAGGAGATAGTTTAGCTTGTTATAAGATGTGCCTCCTATCATTCCTCTATATAGGAGGGATGATATAAAGGCACCCCTACCTTTACCCTAGGAGACAAATAGGCCATATTTTGTGGAGCTACTAGTAGGCCTAGGTGTGGTAGATCCTAGATGCATAGTGGCTTATCTTGCATGGTAGATAGGTCTATATCCCATGATTTAGAATAGGAGGCCAACACTAGATTTATAGGGAGTGATGAGAGAGAGAGAGAGAGAGATGTAGTCATATAGGCCTGAGATATAGCAGTACAAGCTTGAGATGTAGCATAGGTACAGGTTTTGGTCTTATAGGGCCAACTTATGACATTATAGGGACAGGTCAAGGCATTATAAGGCTAGGTTACTACACTAACAGTAGAAAGAGATAGTTTTAGAGTAGGATAGGTTACTCCTCCACCATAGGGACTAGTATAGGGTCATATAGTAGGTTTTATGGCTCTATCAGAGATTGTATCTCTAGTGAGGTACAACACTACTTTAGATGAGATTGCATACTATGAGACAGCCATTAGGGAGTTCTTATAGATTCAAAGGTATTCCAATGATAGAGAGTAGGAGAGATCAATGGAATATGTCATGGCTTCTAGCTCACATAGATGTAGATAGGAAAAGAGTGGTGATGATACTGCTACTTCATGACCATGACTAATCCTTGAGTATTTTGAGGGCCAGATGATATTTTTGATGTCGTTATATATGTTGTATACACATCAGCCTATGAGTTGAAGATGAGAGATGTAATTTTTGAGAGAGAGATTATACTAATATGATCCATTGATGTACATTCATATTTAGTGTGTATATATATATATATATATATATGAGAGTTTGTTATTTTGAGATGTGTTTATGTGATGGTGATGATGTTAAAGTTATTATAATGATGTGGATGTTTATGTTATGTTAATGTTGAGCATGTTAGTTGAGTTAGACTAGTATTTCCCATATATGTGATGGTATATGCATAGTTGATTGGTTATCTGCATCTTAGCATTTTTCCTTATTTTTGATGGTGTATGCTTAAAATGAATAGGTTGGGTATGTTTTTTTTCTAGCATTTTTCCATATTTGTGATGGTGTATGCTTAAAATAAATGGTGTAGGCTTGATAGTTTTCCTATTTATTATTGTTTAGAGAAACTATGGTTCCATGTTAGGTTCATTTCACATGGGATTATATGAAATAAATTAATGACCAATGATTGTTAGTTTTAGTATGGTTTTGGGTAGTTATTTGAGTACATTTTCTTGAGATGGATATGTGAGTGATAATATTTGTTAAAAACATAACTCTAAGAATCAATAAAAATTAGTAGAAAGGTAAGAAGGTGATCAAATCTTATTGTGAGATGTGATATCAGAAGAGAAATTGATATGTGATTGGGATGGGAAAGAAAGAGGCATGATGCTTGTGTATTTGAAAATACCACAATCATAACATAAATAGGCTTAGGAGTATGAGCCTCTTTCAAGAATTACATCATTTGACCATTTGTTTCGTAGAGAAGCATCATACTCACCTTATGTCAAGTGAGTTCAAAGTCCCTTGAAATAGTATTTGGGGAAAAGATAAAAGGAATGAGAGTGTTTAGGTAGTGTAACCTTGTTATTAGGGATGGTATGCACCTTCTGTGGGTGACTTGAGAGCTACTTTGGGAAATTCCATGACTTAAATTTTTTTATCTTTTTTTTCAATGCAAGCTGATCAATACGAGAAGCCTATAATGGGATTTCGTTTGTGTTGAGGTTATATGAAGATGATCAATATGATAAGCTTCTCAGTCATTATTTCCCTTTATAACAAATCTTGGGTTATCCATATTATAAGGGAGTGGTCTAAGATTTTGTTTTTTATTTTTAATAGTTGTCCTTTAAGGGAGTAGTTTATTTATAGTATCAAGGAGAAGTTACGTAGCTATCCTTCAAGGGAATGGTCTACATTGAGAATTATGACCTGAGAGATTATAACATGTCTATGTATCCCTTTTTTTTTACTTTATTCATGGATAGGACTATAGAGGCTTATAGGTTTTCCACTTTGAGTGTAAAACTATAACACTTCATAGGTTAACTAAGTGTGTGGGAATAAGGGTTAAGAGGAAGGGAGATGAATGTAATAGGGATGCTCAAGTGATGAGCTCAATTTAAACATGAGGTGAACTATCACTTGATTAATAAAATAATGGTTGTAGGTGAAAAGCATTTAAAGGCTCAGGTTCTAGCCTTCCTTTGATAGAAGATAAGCGATAAGTTCCTAAGCCATACTTGTGAGTTATGATGTAGGGTCCAAGCCAATTAGGAGAAAAATTACCCCATTTTCATTTCTCTATGTTTGTCACATGTTGATTTTCCTTTAAGATGAGATCTCTGATATGGACATCTCAATGCTTAAGGTTTTTTTTGTAAGCACATTTGATACGCTCTTGATATATTTAGAGGTGGTTGAGGGCTATGAGATGGTATTCATCAATCAACTCAAGTTGAGCTAAACATTCTAGGAAAAAGTCATTATTAGTAAGTATTTATTATAGAGAGATGTGAAGAGAAGGAATCTGGACCTCAAGAGGCGAAATAGCTTCCATCCCATAGACCAAATAAAATGGCATAGCACCTGTAGGGGTTTGAATGCTAGTGTGATAAGCCCATAAATCAAAGGGAATGTGCATGTGTTAATCCTTACCAGTATCATTGACTACTTTCATGAGGATTTTGGTTAAAGTTTTTTTAAAATATTCTATTTGTCCATTTACTTATGGATAGTATGGTGATGAGAAGCTTAATTTGATTCTAAAATCATCACAAAGCTTTTGGATAGTCTTTTTTCTGAAAGATTTGTCATTTTCTATTATAATTTTATGGGGGACACCAAAATGATAGATGATGAGATGGTTGATAAAGTCAATAATTTTTTTAGCCTTAGTGGGGATGATAGGAATGGCCTCAACCCACTTAGTGAAGCATTTAGTAGCAATAATGATGGAACAATGAAAAAAAGGTCAATGAGGGTTAATCTCACTGATTAGATCCAAACCCCATTAGGAGAAGAGAGAGAAGTCTTTGGTGACTTGTAAGGCATGGCTTGGAACATGAAGGAGGTTAGCATTTTTTTGACATTTAATTCAATGTCAAATTTAGTCACTAAAGTCTTGATGGAGTGTTGGCCAATAGCAGTCAAGTCAAAGGATACATTTGGTAACTATGTTATCATTGAAATGCCTACCATAAATCCCATCATGAACTTCCTTAATGGTGAAGGGGATCTCAGTACTAGTGAGGCATCTAAGGAGTAGACCATCAAAACCTTATTTTTAGAGAAGTCCCCTTGGCATAGTGTAATAATCAGCACATTTCATGAAGACACATCTCCTATTATTAGAGAGGTTGGAAGGGGTAATAGAAAAGGAGAGCTAATCTATGAGTTTCTTATAACATAAGTCATGTGGGTTGTTTGTTACATTACCTATAAAAAGGATGTTAGTTGATACATAGGAGGTCAATTTTAAGCAATGTATAGTGACATAGATTTTTGAGGAAGAGGGTGAAGAGGGCATGTGTGAAGCAAGAGAACTCATTGTGTTAGTAAACTTGTTTGTAGATCAAGGAATAGTTTGTAAGAGTTAGGAGTTGAATGATTCAATGAGTGTATCTACACAATGTTTATATCATTGCAAAATTTTGTTTTTGCATAGGTATGAACCATTAACCTGATTAACCACTAGCTGGGAGTCACCAAAAATGGTTATTGATTTAACACCCAAGAAAATAGTCATTTAAAGCCCTAAGATCAAAGCTTCATATTCAGCCATATTGTTAGTACATTCAAATTCTAGTTTAAATGGTAAAGGCATAGGCTCATCATCAAGAGGTATTAGGATAACCCCCATAAGCCCACCATGTTGACATTTAGACCCATCAAATAACATTATCATTTGATACGAGATGTCATTGGTGGAGAGCATTGTGATAGATTTATCGATGAATTCAAGGTTTGAGGATTGGTTATTAGGTAAAAGGGTGGCAGCTAACTAGTTAGTGATTATTTTCCCCTTGATAGAATTTTGTTGAATAAATTCCAAGTTAAATTTAGTAAAGAACATGAGCCACCGAGCTACACATTGGTTATGATATGGCTTGAAATGCATGTATTTGAGGGGATTAGTATGGATGACAATGTAAGTTTTATGATTTAAGAGGTAATGAAAGAACTTGGAAGCTACAAAGACCAACAAAAGATAAAGCCTTTTGTTATGGGTATATCAAGTTTCATAATCAATAAGTGTGTGACTTATGTAGTAAACTACTTGTTCTTGATGGTGATCATCTTCATGTGAAATCAAAGCACCTAGAGAATGGTCTATTACAGAGATGTAAAGGTAGAAAGGTTGGTTTTCCTTAAGTGGAATAATAACTGGTGGGGAAAGGAGATATCATTTGAGTTCATCAAAGGCTTCTTGGTAATATGTATTCCAATGGAAGGAGTCATCTTTTTTAAGGAGATGGTGAAAGGGTTAGCAATGATTTGACAACTGAGAGATGAAGTGGTGGATTGATTTAAGCTTGCCTTGTAGGCTATGGAGTTGTTTGATATTAGTAGGTGGAGGCATGCCTAGTATTTCTCAAACCTTAGTAGGGTTAACTTCAATACCATGGATAAAAATGATAAAGCCTAAGAGCTTACTATAAAGGACACCAAAGATGTATTTCTTTAGGTTTAGTCAAAAGTTATATTGGAAGAGATAAGTGAATATGATTTTGAGAGTTGTCAAGTGATCTTGGATAAGTTTAGACTATCTGAATAAATCATTCACATAATCTTCCATAATTTTTTGTAGGAGATCATGGAAGATGTAATTCATGATGTGTTGGTAGGTGGCACGAACATTCTTTAGACAAAAGGGCATGACCTGATAATAGAAATTCCCCCATGGGGTAATGAAAGTTGTCTTGTGTTGATCCTCAAGAGCAACTAGGATTTGATTGTAACCTAAGAACCTATCCATAAGTCATAACATCTCATGACTGACTATTAGATCAATAAGTTGGTTGATACTTGGCAAAAGGAAGACATCCTTTGGATAAGTGAGATTTAGGTCATGATAGTCAATGCATATGTGGATTCCCCTTGTCAATTTTGTGATAGGAATAATATTAAAAATCCATTGCGAGTAGTCGATGGGTTGAATGAATTTAATAGAAGGGAGGCATTAGAGCTCTTCTTTGATAAGGAAAGAAATATGAGGATACATTTTTTGAAGCTTCTACTTAATAGGTTTAGCATCTTGGTTGGTGACAATGTTATGGGTGATGATAGAGGGGTCAATAATGGGCATGTCATTATAAGACCAAGTGAAGGATTTTATATGGTCATTAATAAATGTTGCATAATTAGCTTGCTCAGAGGAGTCCAAATATTGGCCAATCTTAAGGACATAGGGGTTATTGTGAGAGGGAAAATTGATGTTAATGGTTGATTCATTTAACATAGCTTGTGTTTTGGATGGGATAAATCATTAGATATAGGAATCATCTATACCCATGTATGTGAGAATAGCATCATCATCTTAACATTAGATAGTGTTGATAGTGGGAGAGTCTTCATCAATCATTTTAGGATGAATGAGAGAAAGGGACCTTGTTTCCTTACCTAGTGATAGGTGAGTGGGCCCAAATAGATGGTTTTTATTGAAAATAAAATAAAATTAGGAGGTATAGATACCTCTAATTTGGTAGGTGATAGTAGAGGAGAGGATGGAGAAGGAGACACTAGGTCTTTGATAATTGCTATATGAGAATCTTTGGTGAGTTTTGTTGGTTCATCAAAACCTAATTCATGTCATTTTTTGGCATTTTTGATGGTTTTGTTGGTGGGATATTCTATGGGTGTATGAACACCATGCTCATAATGACCCAAACCAAATCCTTTTTAGGCACACCTGTAAAGATAGGTGTGAGTGACACTAGGCTTTCCCAAGAAAGAGAAGTCATAGGTAAATTGTTGTGGTGAGGAGGAAGGATTACCAATAGTGGGAGCTCAATCAATTCCCCCATATGTGAAATTACTTTGAAGGTTAGGGGGGCCATACAGAATGACCATCCCAATATGGGAATCATAATTGGGGTGCATATGAATCTTTCCATAATCTTATGGAGTATGGAACATATTGAGTGTTAACAAACTATATTCTTTGAGTGATAAATGCTTGAAAGTTTCCTCCATGGGGTCTTTGTCAGGAATTTGTGTTATCATTATCTGTGTAACCAGGGTAGTGGAGCTTGTGTAAGCTTTAGAAGTATAATGTAGAGGAGATGATTTATTTAATGGAATGAGAACACCATTAGGGATATAAGTTATGTTGTATGTTTTGAAAGGAGGTGGGTTATCGAGAATAACATGCACTTTCCCATTATGCTCAAACTTGACGTAATGATGCAAAGTTAAGGGAACAAATGCCATAACATGTATCCAAGGTCATCTAATTAATATGTTATATTTTAAATATCCTTATACAACTTATAAGAGCTTAGTAATTATGTGGGGACCCACATGGATATTTAAGACAATAGTGCCCACCATAGTACCTGTGGTATCATTAAAAGAGTAGAGCACTGCATCATTTTGAGACATGTAATTATCAAAAAGGAATATTTGTTTGAAGGCATGGGTGGATATAATATTAATACTAGATCCTCCATTGATTATGACTATTTTGACATGAGTTTGATCAATATTTGTAGTGATAAAAAGGGCATAATCTTGATCTTCAAGGTGTTGAAGTGAAATTTCTAAATCACTAAAGGAAATCAGGGTGATGGTGTTAAGAGAACTAATCAAAACTACAAGAGGATGAGGATCATCAAGTTTTACCTCAATAACTTATAAGTCATTAATCAAATCTTGATGGTGTTGGGGTGAGTTTTAGATTAACTCATAGAAGGACATTTTCATAGGGGTTTGGTGAAGTTGTTTCACCAACAAGTTTTGAATAAATTTTGAAGATGTTTGTTTCAAGACACCCAAGATGGAAATCGTAGGATTTAGAAGAGGAGTATCTTTTGAGAAGGGATGAGCCCAAGGGGTAGTGACCTTTTCCTTACCTTTATCCTTTTGATTTTTTAACCATGTGGCCACATTAACCATGTTAATCTGAAGTATAGGTGAAGGAAGTGGCAAAGGGGGTATGACAACATATTTGGGTTTGAATTTAAGTGGAATGGTATGAGGCATTGTGGATTCCACAAGTGGAATAACAAGAAGATTAATAGGAATATCAACAAAGAGAGTGTCGATATGAAAGTGTTGCTAAATAACTATTGTGAGAGCTTTATAACTCTTAGTATCATGTCTAGGTGAATGATGATATAGACAGACTTGTGTATCATTGAACTAAGATGACTTCAGTCCAAGAGGTTTATAAGGCTTAATGGGAGGAAGAGTTATTGTAGAGTATTGTAATAACTAGTGTAGGAAAAGGATCTGAGATACTGTGAGTGGGCTAGAACTTGTTGTAATGGGGGTGAACACCTTCTTTGGTTTAGGAGTCATAAGATGATTTTACATGGCACCTTTTTAGGTGGTAGTAGAGCCACATGTTTTACTGACACTTTCTTGGTGGTAGGTGTCATGGTGTCAGATGTGAAAGGCCTATTAGGTAGTAGAGGTAGTAGTGGAGGTAACTTAGCCTTTTATTTTGCTTAGATTGGTGATACCCTAACTAAAGTAGAGGGATGTGGTCCAAAAATTAAAGGCAAATTTCAGGGTGGAAGAGGGAAGGATCGATGAGATATAGGAAGCTTAACATTCTTCCTTAGTTCAAGCCATGAAACTACAACTTGTTGTTAGAGAGTCAGATATAATTTCACCTATAGATGAATTATATTAGAGACTGGGCAAATGCCTAAAGATCTAATCTACTTTAATGTGGTAGATGCCTGTGAGGGTGAGGGCTTTGATGTAGAAGAATGAGCTTCTGGTGATTTCAATGAAGAAGTTCTTGTAGATAGGATTATAAAGCAAGTTAGTCAATCATTAGTCTATAAATAATGAAAAATGCATAAAGAACTAACTAACTAAGCCTATCTATTCCTATGGGAATTACAAAGGATAACAAGAATAAATGAAAGAAAGTAATATCATATTACCTTCCCAAATCGATTCACCATACCCATGTGGCTCAAAAACATGTTCTTCCTTGATCAAACATCCTTGTATTTGTCAATAACAGTGGCAAAATCCTCCAATGTCTCAAGAACAGTCCATAAAACCTAGGCTCATGATTCTAAATCACTAAACTAGCATATCAATGAAGCTTAGAAATAAAACCAATGATAAAATGAAAAGTATTGCAGAAACAATTTAACATTATAACATTACAATATTCAAGCTTAAAATTCATGTCTATGACCTCTCTATTTATAGTTTTATGAGATTGGTCAAGATCAACCATGACTGTCCATATCAAAATTGAGATGTGTGGAAATATATAATCCTAATATTTAGAATTAAATCCATAATTGTCTTTATCATGACCTTGGAAGAAGGGGTATTGAAGAGGCATGGGAGGTACTAACTAAGCATGAGTGACCCATAATCTTGATATTTGTGGCATTTATGGCCTAGGGATATCGTCCCAAGAAATGATGTCACCTGATGATGTATTTAATAGGAATCAATTTAAAAAAATAAAGATTCAACAACTCTCATGGAAAATTCACTTAAGCTCTTGTTTTAGATTAATTAGCCTTAAACAATGTTAATCAACATTTGTGCAATTATTTGAAAATTGGCCCTCAATTAATCAAAATGGTCAGAAAACCATATTAGTAGGTTATTATTTGATTATAGAGGAACTTGAAGGTGATGTTAGATGCATTATATCTCTATTCCCATTTAGGATGTTGCTAACACCAAATAACAAAGGTACATAACGTGTACCAATGAATTAGAAGAAAAGAGTGATCTAAAGCACTAAATGGCAAAATTGTTATTTTGACTCAAAATGATCTGATCAAAGTTAGCTGGCCCATAAAATGCATTTCCCTATTTAGGGATAATTTTACCTAAGTTGATACTTTTAATTAACGAGTTAGAACTATTTAGGTGTTTTATGTATTTTGACCTAAAATGTGTATTTGAGTGCAATTCGAGTAAGATTGACAATTTCAACATAAATGGTGTCAGGTATTGGATGTCTACAACTCTGACTTTATCAAAGACCTTAGGTTAAAGGGTAGTGAGAGGATTGGTGGTAGAGGATGACATTTTTTTTTTAGGATAAGGATTTTTAAGTTGGTCCCAAAATGTTGCCTGATCTAGCTTCATGGAGTCGAGAAATTCTATATTTCCCACTAACTACAAGAAGGGTTTAGATAAAGTTGGCGTAGGCCTTAGGGTTAATTCTTTAGAATGATTATGTGATTGATAAATATGGAAAATTTTGGCCTCTACTACCTTGGGCCAAAAATGAGAAAGAGCCACAATAGAGTCTTCTTTGACAAAGACAGGTGAAGAGGCATGGTCTTCCACAGGTGGGGGAAAGGTAGGTGAAGAAGGCTCATCAAGAGGGTATAAAATAGGTATAATTTATCCCTCAAAATTTGGTAGAGGAATAGGTAAATTATGATCTTCCATAAGTAAAATAAATGGTAAAATTGGCTGAATTGGAGTAGGCACAATAGGTCTCTCATCTAATGTAGGGGTAGATAACACTAGCTTCTCTAGGTGTGAAGGAGGAGTGGATGGGGTACTACCTTCCATCAATGGAGGAGAGGCAGGAGAATAAGGTTACTCAAGAGGTCATAATATAGGAATGATTTTCACTTCACCATGTAGTTGAGGAATGTGTAAGGCATGGTCCTCAAGTGGTAAGAGGATAGGTAAAATGGGTGAAAAAGGAACTGGCAATACAGGCTCCTCTTGTGGAAAAAGGAGAGGTAAAGGATGCCCTTCCTCACATGGGAGTGTAATAGGTTAAGTAGGCTCTTATACTCTAGGAGGAAGGATGGAAAAAGTAAATTACACCAATTATGGGGGAGGAGTAGGTAAAGTGGGTGCCTCCTGTTATGAGAGAGGTTGGACTAGAGGTAAAGGAAAGACCATATTGATCATATGAGTTATTAGTCATGGTTTGAAAAATATTTTTATTGGGTGAATGGTTAGGAAAAGGTTATTTGAACACATACATATTTTGATTATCAGATGCATTAAAGTTATCCAATATGAGATCACCCCTATCAAGCATTTCTTGAATGTTTTATAGTTATTAAAATTATGGCCTTTGACTCGATGGTAGCCACAAAACTCATCTTCCTTCTACCAAGTAGGAATAGGATGGGAGGGATAAAACTATATAGGAAGCTTGATTTGATTATGGCTACCTATTGTAATATTTTTTCCAAAATGGAAGTGTGTGACTCCCCAGTGGGAGTGTATCATCTTTGTTTGTACCGTTATTGGAATTACTTGGTCAAATTTTGTGAGGTCAAGGAATTATGTTGGTTTGTGGTTATGGAAGAAGTTGATTTAATGACCACCATATTGGAGGAGCCTTTATATTTTTGGTTAGAAGGAGAAGGTTTAGAAGAAGAGTCATTTGATTTGGAATTGGCATTCTTACTATGCAACTTGACTCTATCTTCATCTATAGCTCAGATCTCATGTTTTCATGCCATTGTAAAGGCTTCATCAAATGTGTAGAAAGTTTGTACTCAGAGTGTGGATAAAATGTGATTAGTACATGCCCTTGAGAAGATCTCAATAAGCTTATGTTGGGGTAAAGAGAAGGAGAGTTGATTGATTAAGCCTCTCTAATGAATGACAAAATCTATGATAGAGTCATCATAAAATTGTTTAATAGAATAAAGGTCCATAATAGAAACCTTTTTAAAAATTTTGATAGATAAATGATCTAGGAATAATTATGCGAGTCAAGTAAATGAGAAAATGGAGTGCCAAGTTATAGAGTTATACCAATCCAGGGAAACACCCAAAAGAGACATAGGGAAAGTGTGAGTAGTAACACATCATTATGCCCTATTAAATAACAAGCATGTCTAAATGCTTACAAATGCTATTTTGGGTCCTGTTTACTATAGAAGTGAGTAAATTTGGGTAGTTCCCATTGGCTTGGATAAGGGTGAATAGGCATAAAAGGATATATGGGCTCATTGCATATATGATCATAAGATAAAACATTCTTTGAACCTAACACAAATGTATCTAGACTAGACATCTTGTCCATCTGTATCCTAATGAGGTATGGAGGAGGATTGGCTTGGGAGATACCCCCTAAGTTATAGGGATCTTGATAATAATTAAAGGTAGAATATGATATGGATTGTTGTGGTTATGTTGATGCAACATAGGGTTAGTGAGTTATAGGATGGGGGTGGAAATGAAAGGGGCTTATCCTACTAGGTTAGAGACAATATTGTGGTTGAATGTTGTTATTGTAGGTTGGGTTGTTGGTATGGTTATACTAGGTGAAGGGTGAGTCATAACTCATGTAATCATAGGTGTGAGAGTAGATGGGATGGGTACTAATTTTTTTTGAAATAGGGTTAGACTTGATCTAACTACTTATGGTTGTGAAGGCAAGGAAGTCATGATAGGGGTTAGGTGGGACTGGGTAGTTGGTGATGCTAAACATTGGACATTGTTTATCGTTGGGTTACTTGTTGAAGTGGTGGTTTGAGTAACCATGGTGAACATAGTGGAGATAGATAAAATTGAATTTGTTTCCATTAGAAAAGTTGGCATACCATAGAGTGGGTCACCCAAATAATTTTAGGTTTCGCTCATGGTAATGTAATGCCAAAGGGCTACCACATTATAATTAATAAATCTAGCAATATTTTGATCTCCTTCAGGCACAATGGAAATTTAGTTAGGATTGGCAGTATGCTCTATACCTAAAGTATGCTCCATGATATAATAAAAAACAATAGGATAAGGTGGAAATGGTTTCTATCTTGCGTAATTGGAAAGAATTTATGGCTTGACTTCATGTCAATACCATGCAAAAAGAAGTAAAAATAGTCTTACAACTTTGTATTAGTGACAGAGTGAGGAAAAATGAGGTTTGGGTGTAGGTAGGTAGGTTATTTTCACTTTTTATTTTGAGAAAACTAAAAATAACCAAATTACATAGTCACCGATGTTGATAACTTGACCGATGTTGGTGGGTTAAAGTCTATTGACGTCGAAAAATTTAACTAATGTCAATCACTGTGGAGTCCTAAGAGATGAAAAATCTAATGTTTGAGAAACCTAGAGGCAAAATATAGGTAAAATAGAGGATGTAAGAGGTATGTATAAGGAGGATGAACACTCAAAAAAAATTATACAATAGGTTATACAACTTGAGTATTATGAATAGTGTTGATTTTGTAAATTAATGGAAAAACATCCTTACCAACTCCAAAATATAGAAGGCAATAGAAAAGTAGAAAAAGAACATACAACCACTAATTATTAACTCCTAGAGATTAATTTTAGTCTCATTTTGGCTTATGCCTTAATCATATACTGAGATGAGAGTTTGGTTATAGAATGTACTAGAAAGCAATCTAGAGCTAGTTTTAGGTTAGTTTTGGTGCTTAAAAGGAAATCTATGTTAAACCAAGTACAGAACTTATTATAGGATCTTGCTCCCCACATTTCAGGGACCTAAATCCAAGGTAGGCCACTTAGCAAAAATATACCTTCTGTCTAGAGTTTATGCTCCACCAAATAATGGAGTGGGTTTTCCCCTTGGTGGTGAAATCCAAGTAGGATAGCTGGGTAGGGTAAGGTAATCCACTAGGTGATGAAATCTTGATGGGCCTTATCTCAGGTGAGTTTAGATGTTTTATTTTTTGAATGTGATCTTGTAGTGTAACATAGGTGTACTAATATTATTTCATAATGCTTGTAATTAACTAGATGAGCTAATATGCAGAAAGAAAACAATGAAGTGCAATGCGTTTTAAACCCAAATCTAAAGTGTTTTGATTTGAATGAAAATAATTATGAAATAAGAGAAGAGAATGAATTCCACTATCCTAATGTGTATGAAAGAAAGAGAAAAATAATATATTATTTTTAACTTGAAATAACAATGATAAGTTTATTTTAGAGGCAAAAAAAGAGAAGAGTGGCAATGAAGAAGAAATTTCAATTTATTGCCTTTAAACAGAAAATAAAATGTTGAATATTTTGTTTTGAGGAAAAAGTGAGGTAGAAAGTGCAAGGAATGAAATTTTCACTATAATTCACCTATATGAATGCTTAAAGCAAGCAATTAACCCAAGGAAAACTCTAGGGTCACACCAAGTATGCTAGAAATGTTTCACTAAATTTTGAATCTATTTGATGTTTTAAGGAGAAACAAAGATGAAGGGTAGGGATTAATGATTAGAGAGAACCTAGATTAGTTGCACAGCATATCTAGATGATGTTGAGAACTCCTCTTTGGCTAGGGAGGACTACCTACAAATAAGAAAGCACTACCACCAAAAATATTTGTTAGTATATATATGAGTGGGCTACCAAGCTACACGCTTATTCCTAGAAGTGTCAAACTTTGTTACAGATGATATTCCACTTTTTGAAACAAAATGGTAATGAATAAAAAAATGAAAGAGAGAGTAAAAGAGAGATATTTTTACCATTATTATATTATGAGTGTAGTAGAGAGTGAGATAATGTAGGTAATGTGAGCTATTGGTGTTTTTATAGGTTGTTTAGGTAGGCTTAGAGAAGTTGATATAAATTCATAGTCACTGACATCATTTAGGCTGCTAATGTCAGTAAGGAGATATGATTGATGTTGGTTATGTGACTGATGTTGGTAGGGGTAGTAGGTTCTTAAAATGTTTCAAGAGAATTTTTTGAGCTAGGAGGTAGATGTTGGTCAGGTTTGTGAGGTTGGGAAGAGTCATAAGGGAGTAGGTAAGACTCAGGTAGGTCTAGATAGAGGGTTGGTATGTTTAAAGTAGAGGGAAATAGGCAAAGGAGTTTTATAACTAATTAATAGGGAGAGTTGAGATTTTCATAAAATAATAAATAATATAACGTAAATTAATTGTAAAATGATTGTTTAAAGGAATTAAAAAACATAGAGATATGCTTAGCTAGTGAAATGGATGAACCATGAGTATCAGATAGATGGATGTAATGAGGTGTGTTGAAGTAATATTTGATCAAAAAATATAAGCATGTGTTATTGGTTTAGAATAATCCAAGATTTGTATATTATATCAATTCCTAATCTAGACTAATTTATGCAGAGTAATGATAAGCCTGTATGTATAAAGTTGAATAACAAAACTTGTTTATGAATGATTGATTGTTTTTATTTTTACTAACCTAAATATTAGCTTGGAATTTGGCTTAAGTAACTGATGTGGATGATCCTAGCAACATCAGTCAAGGGTTGACTGACTTCAGTGGCATGAGAATAGGTAAAATGGATATTTTTAGCCTATTTTCTATTCCTTCTCTTGCCAAGTGTGGTATTCATTAGAAAAAGGTATAAATGTAAGGTTAAGAAGAATGTAGTTAGTTAGTAATTTATGTTAGGGGTGAGAACAAGTCATGGGTAGTTAGGATTAGGGGACTAAGTCTTGAGGTGACTTAGAGGGTAAGAATTAGTCTTAGGATGAGGTGGCCAGGTAAGGTGGCATAAGTAGTTTTTAATTAACTTAATTAAATATTTTTAAATTAATTAAATGTGTGAGGGGTAAAAACATGGCTTAGGAAGGCTAATTATTAAAATGGGATCAAGGGGGGTTTTGACACAAGGATTTACACATGTGTGTGACATAATTTTGGTGTCTACACCCTCTTCCAATCTATATGATTTCAACTTTACTAAAATTTGAGTAAATTCATAAATCAAATATTCTAATTATGTGTGGTTCCAAGACACCCTCCTTTATAGTCTCTTTGGTACCTTAGTAATTTGTTTGAAGAGAACCAAAACATATATTATTTGAACATTTGTAAAATATTGATCTAAATCTATTTAAACATTGAGAACACTCTTTTTTAATAATGACTCAAAGGTACACTTGCAATAGGGTTTCTTGTGGCCCTAGTTGCAAGGTAGAGAATCTTTATGATGGACATAAGCACTCCATATTGTTTGAGTATGTTTACCTATTTGGGCCTGTTTATTGAAAACCAATCACATCTATACTAGTTGTTGTACATCATCCTCATCCTTTCCTTTGTATTTGTGTTCCACACTTGAAGTTTACCTTTTTGTGGTATCCCTCTTCTCCTTCAACTTGTATGAGTAAGCAAGCTCTATAACATGTGAAGGTTACCATTTTAGGACCTCCTCCTTTAGTTTTCACAAGTAACAAAACTAATAAGCATCTATTCATTACCATTTTAGGACCTCCTCCTTTGGTTTGCAAAAACAACCACACTAAGAAGTGTCTAGTTATTACCATTCTTGGCCAATCAATAGTTTCTAATGAACCTATTATTGAAGAACCTCAATTTGATGAACCACATATGTTTGATCCCTTCTTCAATAGTCTGATTTTTGGAGAGTCCATTATTGAAACAAAAACCATTATTCCCGCTAAACTAAATGTTTCCCACTTTATAAATTCCATGCCAATCTTCAAGCCAAAACAAAAACCATTACCTATTTAAGAGCCATCTTATGAGGATCAAAATGTGTTTAAAGTTGATATTTTACAACCAATTGTGAACCAAAACTAAAATGTTATTGTTGAAACATCCATTTGTGATAAGTCAACCTATGATAAGTTGCCTATTCATATTTTACCTATTTTTAAAGAGCCTCATCTCCTTGAGAAGCCAGTCTCTATAGAGTTGTCTCTTGATCTTTTTCCAATAATTAAGGAGTCTCACTTTGATATAAATGATTTTATCAAGATGTCCCTTGAGCAGTTCCCTCTCTTTGAGGGGCCTCACTTAGACAATCTAGTCTATGTTGAACCCTTCCAAGATTAATTAATTTTTATTGAGCCCATTATGCCATCACAGGGCATTACTTTTCTAAAATTTAGCATTAAATAGCACATTAAAGAAATGACCACATCAAATGAAGAATCAAAATTAGAATTAGGTTCCATTTTTAATTGACATCAGATTTAGCATAAAAAATAGAATCAACATTAATTAAAACATCATATTTAGATTTCCTTACTTCAAAATCAAATTTAGAAATAGAATATAGTATTGGTTGTTACAACATTGGTTATAATTACCTTTCAAATCAGTTTGAATATATTTCTAATCCTTTTATGGTTTTTGAGGATGATTACTTCAGCATCAATATAAGTTATCGTAGTATCTTCAATAAATATTGTGTTACCTTTCATCATCCCACCATTATTACCACCCAACATATCCATTATATTAACATTCCACCTCCCACAAAAGTTGATTAGGACCAATAGAATCACACTTTTTTGAACTATATCCATGGTGACATACCATTTATAGAAGATTAGGGAGGTCAAGACCACATTCATTTAGAAGAACAATCTCCTAGTGAAACATGTTCAGAGATGCTAGGGGATGATCAAATAACAAACTCAACATATTTTAGTGAGACCTTTTCAAAGGCACTAGAAGATAATCAAAGTTAAATATTAACATCTCTTCATGAAAGCTTCTCGAAGGCACTATGGGATGATCAAAACAAATTCACTACTAAAAACCTCAATAAGGTGTCAATTGCTAAGAACAAAAGTTATTCACTATTTATTGAAGATATTATTCAAGATCAAATCAAAATAACTTCTAATCTATAGCATAATCAGACGGTATCTACTCTCAAGATCAATCAATAGAATAATTTGATGGTCATATTGAGAGCATCTTCAAAGGTCTTTATCCCCACCAAAACCAAAATTATGTCAAATCTAGCATCAACATTACATGTGATTTAAAGTCTTGATCTTCATTTGTTTCCTATTCTTATACATTCCATTATCACCCACCTATTTATTACCCACTTATATCATTTATCACTGGCAACACTTTCCTTTATTGAGGCTATAAGGATATCCTATCTCAAGGTTTGAAGTAAGAAGAATCGATAGACAATGATGATCACAACAACATTATTCAGGTCTAGATCAACAACAAGTTCTTGATAGAGCAACTTTTCCAATGAAATGTTGGGTAGCAATTTTTATAACTGATCATTATGGTTCTCTCATTTATTGATTAGGACATGCATCTCCACATTAATAAGATCAATAGAACCATTTTTAATTTACCATTTCCCATTGAGCATTGTCTTTACCTAGTCTCTTAGGGGTAACCCTTTAGAACATTTTATTAGGAATTAGTATACCATTGTGATCCTGATTATGTCTCTTGAACACAATCGATGATAATTATACAAAGTAGTTTAGCCAAGACAATATTTTGTATCTTTTTCTATAGATAAGTGAACAAGAACATCTTCTTAGTTCAGGACCTTTGCCACACTATTATAGATAGGTGAACATAGATAATTATTTGAATTTACTTCATGATGCACACTATTATATATCACATTTACTTCTCTTTGTAGGTATTTGTTGTCTTATCAGGATCCTTGCTCTCACCAATTTATGAGCATGAGCCATTGTAGCTAGCTTAGCTATTTTATTAGAAACTCTACTCTCAAACATGCATATCCTTGACTAGATGGTCCCATATTGTGCATATTTTATCCCTAAAACACCAAAAACATTGGAAATACGTTGAAAATACCAAAAAAATCAAAACATGATCCATAAAAGAACAAAAACATTGTCTCATGCTTCTATACATTTGTTTATTCCCATCCCACCATGTTACACCTTACCATTTTGTAATTAAATAAACACCATTTTAACTTGTCCCACGCACTTTCCATTTTGTAAGATCATTCTTTCTCATCCCATCAGCATTTTTTTTACAAGACCATTCTCATTTGTTAATCATATCTTCCATTTTTTCTATAACATTAATCATGTTGTTCTAATCATCATTTTTATTCTATCCCATTTCCTAGGAGAACTATAATTAGCTTGAAATTCATGTTGGAACATGCATCCATGGAACTATGTGGTAGCATCCACTTGTCTTGTACATCTGGAGTCATCTCAACTAACCCCTTCCTTTTCTTCTCTTCCCCTATTTCTTCTGTCATTGTTCCTCTTTAATTAGTGAAAAATTATTGTGTCATTGTTCTTTGTTATGTTGTGGTGGAAAGTAACACCTCTACTGCATGTGCATGAACATTTGTATTTAAACCACACTAACTTGATTTTTTGTTTATATGTGTTTATTTGTGTTTTCTTGGTATTTTATTATGCTTTCACACCTCTCCTTTTATTTCATCTCCTTTTCTCTTTTTATTACTTCTTGTCTCATCTTGGTCTTGTGTTTCCCTATATGTTTTGCCTATCTCTTTTGTGTTTTAGAACATCTTGATGATTCTCATGGATCTTGCTTATTTATGTCTTGATCCTATGTTATTAATTTTTTTTTGGACCATTTTATTTATTTTATTGTTTATGGTGTCTTGTTTTTTTGTTTATTTTTACTTATCTCTTTTGTGTTTTAGAACATCTTGATTATTCACATGGATCTTGATTATTTATATCTTGATCTTATGTTATTAAGGTATTATTGGACCATTTTTTCTATTTTATTATTGTTGGTGTCTTATTTTTTATTTGTTTTTGCTTATCTCTTTTGTGTTTTAGAAAATCTTGATGATTTACATGGATCTTGATTATTTATATCTTGGTCTCATGTCATTAAGATATTATTATCTTTTATTTTTAAACCTTTTATTTCTACTTAAGTCTTGATTGATCATATTTTGATTTCAAGTTAGGTTCATTTATGTTTATCTATTTCTTTGTCTTTGCTTTTTTGTTTAAATGTAAATAGATATAACTCTGGTTTTGGTCATTATTTTATAATTATCCTTAGTTACAAGTATTCAAATTCAAACCATCTCAATGAAATTGGAATATTATGTCATTGTAAGTTATACATACTTATGATACCTAATTTATTTTGCTATAGCAAGGACTTTGTGCTCAGGTTTCAAAGTCTTAACATCAACATCACTCTGATGAATAGTTCTCAAGAACACTTTACATAATCTAGGCTCATAATATGAAAATAGGCATCTAGGTATCATGAATTTTAACACTCGACTATATGCTTAGATGTGCATCTCTTTGAATACATTATGAGTCTAATCAATTCTTGGTCAGTCTTCATCATTCCTCATTCCATTTTCTCCCAAACTTGGGTGAACTACATTGGCCTGAAGTTCATGTTGGAACATGAGTCCATGGAACTATGTAGGCTATATCCACTTGTCTTATACATCTGGAGTTATATCAACCATCTCCATTCTTCTTTTCATCTCTCTTGTCACTTTTTACATTCTTGTATGATAGGCTTTATAAGGCTTTCTAAGCCATTACACCATCACATGTACATTTGCACCTACTCACTTTAACCTATTTGTTGGATTATATCCTTTACATATTTTTCTTGCCAATTACCCATGCTAGGGTACAAAATTTGAATAATGTCATAATCAAATAATCTCTTCAAAAGTAAACCATTATTTATTGTTTATCAAATGATTAAAATTTACCCTACTAGGGAAAAACTATTTTCTCATGATCATATTTACTCTATTGGACTACTTATTATCTTATCTTTGGAGATCACATTATCTTTTCCTCTAATTCTAGGCTCTCCATACTAATTCCCATGATGGAAATATTTTAGTGTGTAACCTATCTCAAGATTGATTAATGTCATAAGCATGTAGCTTACACTCTCAAATTAGGTATGTTTAAAGTGTGTCACTTACATTTATGGATTGTATCTTTCCCATTCCCCATGTCTACTAGGGCCTATTATACCTCTACTTATATTTTAATCATTGATGTTAATCACATGTGTAAGTATTCACTCATTTGGACGTGATATACTCCATAGGTTAATCTCTCATTGTCCATCTCTTTTTGAGAGTCCATTCTTCTCTTTCATCCTAGTATGTCCTCTCGAGGGGGCATCTTGGGTCATTTCAAATTTATTCTTGAAAAATATTTTATTTCAAAAGAATTTTCTTCACCTGAATGTCTTACTACATTTTCTCAAATAGGGTTAAAATGTAGACATCTAATTCTTAACACCTTTTGTGTTGAAATTGTCAATCTTACTTGAGTTGTACTAAAATGCACATTTTAGGTCAATACCCATAAAATGTGCTAAATGGTTCAATATTATCATTTAAAATTACCAATTTAGGCTAATGTATCCCTAAATAAGGCAATGCATTTTATTTTATACCTAACTTTGATCAATTCATTTCGAGTCAAAATAATGATTTTGCCTTTTTGTGATCTGGATCACTATTTTCTTTTAATTTCTTAGTACATGTCACATACCTTTGTTATTTTGTGTTGGAAGAATTCTAAATTGGAATACAATTTTAATGTATCTAACATCACCTTCCAATTCTTCTCGAGTCAAATGATGACCTAGTAATATGGCTTTTTGATCATTTTTATTAATTGAGGGCCAATTTCCAAATAATTGCACAAATGTTGATTAACCTTGTTTAAGAATAATTGATCCAAATCAAGAGCTTAAGTGGATTTTCCATTAAAATTATTGATTATTTCTTTTTATAAATTTATTTTTATTGACTGTATCACCTAATTACATCATCATATGGGGTGGCATCCATAAGCCATAAATTCATAAAATATCAATTTTATGGGTCTCCCATGCCTCATTAAGACCTTCCATCACTCTTAAATTCCCCTCTATCTAAAATATTTATGAGTTATATTTATGGATTTAATTATATATTTGGATTAATATATGGCCACACATCTCAATCTTGAGATGGACAATCATGGTTGATCCTGATCAATCTTTAATATATATAAATAGAGAGGCCATGAACATAATTTTCAAGCTTGATTTGTGCAAAGTTATAATGCTAAATTCTCTCCAAAATATTTTGTGTTGATCATTTTTTTTCATTGGTAAGCTTCATTTGATAGGCTAGATTGGATATTTCATCTACTTTGAGCCTAGATTATGCAAAGAACTCTTGAGACATGGGAGGAACTACCACCATTGTTGATGAAGACAAGAACTCTTGATCAAGGGAGAACATTATTTTAATCCACACTTTTATGGTGAATCCACTTGGGAAGGTCATCGATGTCTCTTTGTTTCAATTATTTATTGCTATCTTTTTTAATTCCTACATGAATATACAGTCTAAGTTTTGTTATGTCTTTAATGTATTTTTCATGATTTTTTGGCTAATGCTTGACTAAATCTCTTTTTAATCCTCTCTACACTATCCATATAATGCAATTTTTTCTCAATAATGCCTTAAACTGGATATCATATAACATTATCACATATTTTGGATGAAATTGCTTAGATTGAGGGTTGTAATCATGCCATGCCTTCTAACTTAAATTGTGGATTTCCTATATCCATTTTGCCCTTTATAAAATTTATTTCATTATAAATAAGTCTATTAATCTTTAATTTAGATAATTTTGGTCATCTAACCTCATAATGATTACAATGTAGAGACTCAAAATAATGTATTTCATAGGAATTAATACCTCAAGACCACAAATAAGCTAGAATGGAGTGAAACCTATGACATGCTTATAATTTTTAATGTGTGCTTAAATAATCATAGGAATGAAATACTCACAATCATCCATTTTCATAGTAAATATATTTGTTAACAATTTTACTAAAACTTTATATTTGACGCTTCATATTGTCCATTTGCTTGTAGGTGATAAGTCATGCTCTTGTGGTGTGAGATCATAAATTCCTCAGTGAGAATATTGATAGTTTTATTTAGGAAAGGCATTACTATATCACTATCCAACTTGATTGGAAATCTAAATCTTGTAATAATGTTTTCATACAAGAATTGGTAGCATCCTTCACATGGTAACTTAGGGTTGTATCGGTGCCTACCCATTTGGTGAAATAATTCACCACAATAATATACCACGTATGAATTTGTTTACTTTGGGGACTTATCAGTCTAAAAAAAAATGATTCCTTTTTATTTAAATGCTTGTTTTGTGGGCATTGGTACCAAAGACATCTCATCATGTAGATTTGGATTTCCCATTCACTGACTCACATCGTAATGTTTGGCTACCCTATGTGCATCATGAAATAAATTTGACCACCAAAGAACACTTTGTAAGTAGTGGATTCACCTATGAAGTGACCCCCTAAAATTATTTGGTGTGCTTCTTGAATAATACAAGGTCGTTGATGTTCTCATTCTACTATGTGTAACACATCATCTTTCCAAATATTGTATAGAAACCCATTGATGAGACTATATGGGATAACTCAAGTGACCATTTGAATTTTATCCCTTTATATATGATGTGTAGGGAAAGTACCTAGCTCTAAAAATTTTAAAATATCCTCTATATTATTTGGGATTGTATTAGCCATAAATAAGTGTTCATCTAAGGACTCATCCTCTATTTATTTTAGATATGTACTATTTTGTAGCCTACTCAGATGATCTAGTTTGAAATTTTCTCATCCTAGATTTACATTGATTCAAAATTGAAACTCTTGAAATATCATGATCCACCTAGAGATTTGTCCTCGTAACATTGGCTTATTATTAAAATACCACAATACATGGTGGCTAGTAAAAAGCTCAAATGGTGTGGCTAATAGATAGTGTTGAAATTTTTTAATAAAAATACCATAGCTAAAACCTCTCTTTATATAGTAGTATAGTTCTTTTATATTTTTTATAGATTTTTGCTAAAAATGTATGGGGTGATCTAACCCACCATCACCTGGTTGTGATAAGACATCTCCTACTACAATACTAGAAGAATCCACATGAATGTGGAATGGCTTCTTATAGTTGATAAAAACTAAAATAGGTGTTATTACCAACTTTTATTTGAGATTGATAAATGTTTCTTCAATTATAATGTCTACTCAAGCTTTGTATCTATGCATAATATCTTTTCCATTAGTGTAGATATGGCTGCATGTCCTTTGATAATTTTTATATAGTAGCATGTATGACCAAGAAAGGTGTGCACTTATGTAGATTTGGTCAAGGGTGGCATCCCCATTATTATATAAATCTTAATTTAGTCCACAATAATTCCATCACTACATACAACATGGCCCAAAAGAACACTAGAATATGCAAAAAAAATCACTTCTTTAAATTCAAATCAATGTGCATAGCTCGACACCACTCTAACATTAGTTGAGTTTCAATAGGTGCTCTTTAAAAAGAGAATATACAACCCAATCATCGAAATATACTTCTAGGAAATCATGAATGATGTATTTAAATATAATTACTACATCTTTAGAGAAAACTACTAATGTATTATTCAAGCTAAAAGGCATTACCTTATATGCAAATGATCCCCATTTAGTTGCAAAATTAGTCTTATCTTGGTCCTCTTCTATGATTAGAATATGATGTTACCCATTTAATCCATATATAAATGAGTACACTTCATGAATTGTGACTAACTCAAGGACTTAATCTATGAATGTTATTGGAAAAATATCATTGATGCAGGAATTGTTGAGTGCATGGAAGTCTCCACAAACCCGTATCTCTGTAGATTTTTTTGGTTGTGTCACTATGGGACTCACCTAGTATATTTTTTCCACTGGATAAATGGTTCATACTTCCTAAATTTGATCCATTTCAACTTTTAATTTTATTTTCATGTTGGGTTTTAGCCTTATAGGTGCTTCTTAATGGGTCAATTGCACTCTTTAAACTTTGTGCACATCTCCCCCAATGATGGATCTATACCTTTCAATTCATATAATTTGGTCAAAAAAACATCTTGATAGTCTCATAGCAGCTATAATGCCTCTAAGATATACTCCTATATCTAGTAATGTCCTAAAGTCACAATCTTAGGAACTAACTCTATTTTGAAGTTTTTCTTGATCTTTTTAAAGGTTTTTTTATACACTTTGTTTGATGTATTGGGTAAAGAATCTTGTAGAGTGAGATCTCCTTCCATTTTTATAATATTTATATTGCACATTTTGTATTCTTCCACTTTTTATATGCTTTGGGCTAGTGTTGGTTCAACTTCCCTCTCTAGTTCAAATATTCCTTCTAAAATAAAATCTACATCACTATTTATATATTCCATCAGCTCATATATTATTCTATTACAAGGCTTAATAAAATATTGTTCATGTTGACTTCTCTTGTAATTATGAAGTGTCAAATTCTCAATTCATGAGTTTATTCATGTTGTGATGATAACTCTATTGTATCTCCCAAATCTTCTACTCATCCATGACATAGAAAGATTTTAAGTTCATGTAATGCATTATTCACCAAGGTGGTGTCATCTTCAAACATAAAATTATAAATGTAATCTTATTGCACTTGTACCCAATGTTTGGTCTCTCATGTTCTCTCGATGCATGTACTAGGATGTCAGTAGTGGTGTTATTGTGTGGATAAAAATGTGTACCCAATACCTTGGCTCTACTCCTTGCATAAACCATATCTTTGCACATTTATGATTGTGAGGTTTAGGACATTAGACTTCTTGAAATAATGGGCATTCAAATTTCACCATAGGTGGTAACTAAAACCATGCATGTAAAATTTCACTTATAATATATCTCTAGATCTCTATGTACTACAAAACAAGTCATAGTAGTACCTTTTATCACATAGGTAAGTGCATTTACTCTTTGATCCACCTTTGGCACATGGTGATCTAATCTTAAAATTAATGTATTAAGGTCCTTTATTATAAATTATTAATTTAATTAACATTAATTAGTGAGCACCATGCATAAAAATCATAGCTCATGATCTCATCTTTCCTACTTTAACATGTGAGTGTTTGAATTAACACTTATGGAAGATGTTTCCCAAGGTAAAACACCCTCTAGAGTAGGTTTGGTATAATCCATCATTATTACACCTATATTATATAGGACATACACTTTTGACCTAGGAGGAGATCACATTGATGGAGAAGTATAACCTTCAAGTTGAACCTATGACGCTAGTGATTGTGTTATTATTGTCTTACAAGATGGTTGCTTTGTGATCTATGATTGTTCCATGTGTGGGTTCAAAAATTGATATTTGATAACTCTCAATGCATTCCTTTATGTATCTATTATGAATTTAAACCAAATATTATCACCATACATATATGGTGACTCTATTTCCTTCAAAATTATGTATGGCTTATGTTCCACTTTATTCAAAAGAATGACAACTATCTTGTCTTCTTAATGAGCCTCTAGTTTGTTGTGCATTATGTTAATAGTAATTTAACCCTCATAAGCACATTTATTAACAATTAATTTTAGGAAATGGGTCTCAGTGGTATTGATTTCAATGACTTTAAAATATATGCATAGACTTAGCTTGGACAATCTAATCTCCACATCCTTGAGGTGACTAATCAGTTCTACTCACCCATAATCTATGAGGCTGAGGGTGACATAAATATAGCTTAATTAAAACATGTTAATAGTTTACCATGTTGATCTTAGGATCATATTAATAGTACTCCTAATCAAATTATACTTTAAAAAATTCATAACCTTCAATCTCAATATCCATGCGGGAGTTAACATCATAAGGATTCTTAGTTTTCACATACCAGATAACCTTGTCTATATGTTGTTTCCCTTGTTGTGCACACTCCAAAAAATCATGTAAGAGGTTAGTAATATTTTGTGATATATCCTCATTTTTTATTGTACTAAGTAACTTTATTAAGTCTTTAAAATTAGTTAAAACTCATTTTTGATTCATTATTTACATAAACTATCAATAAATCTATGCATCAATGGCTATTGTATCTCATTCTAAAGCATTATGTTGTATATATTATATAACTTGAGCTTATTGATGCATAAAAATATTATAACTTATAGGATCAAGATATTTATTAAGTTATGCTTTTCTAATTCCTTGATCTACTAGCATCTCCAAAAGTGGCAATCCTTGTTCTATATGTTGTTATCTGGTAACTACCTATATGAATGCATTCTTCTTAGGTTGTACATTGATCAAGTTTACATTGAGTACCATATTCTCTTTCCTTTGTTTCTTGAGCACTATATAGTCTTTCATTTAATGTTGGCCTTCACTTATATATTACATGTAGTAGGCCTATCTTTGTGGATTAGTAGGGTAATTTTTCACATAGTGATTGTATTTTCCACATAAATAGAATTACATACATGGTTAAGTTTATCAATTTTCATTGTTATGACCTATTTGATACCCTCCTTGATATCCTCCCCTATATCCTCATCCATAACCACCTCTATTTTTTCAGTATCCCCATCCTTAATATTGTTGTCTAGCATATCCTCTTTGCTAGTTTTACTATGCATCATACCCTCCATATTAGTGTTAATCCAAACTTGGATCCTAATTAGATTATTATGGACACATTATTCTAGGAAGATTGATATTATTATTTTAGGGAAGATGGCATACATCTAACTATACCCTAGTGTTGGTACTGCGGTGATAAAGGTATCCATTGGGGACTAATATATGTCCCACTTTCAATGTCCACATCCATGCCTTGGATATACAACTTCACAATTGATAATTATTGTGCAAAAACTATGATGACATTCTTTATAATATATTATATTAGATCCTAATAGTTATATAGCTCCTATAATCATGATTTGTTAATTTGAAAAAAAATAGTAAATACTCTATGATTTATAAATATATTGTTATAAAATATGGTACTTTGAAGTAACATGTCCAACTACTCGACAAATTTCACAAAACTTTATTTTAAGCTTTGGACATTCATTCCTTTAGTGGCCTTATTAATTACATTTTATACACCATAATCCTAATTTAGGATTATCATTCTCATTAATATCATCTATTATTCTTATAAAATCATCTAGTTTTTCTTCTACTTTAGAGCTTGCTAATAGAAGGTCACCATAATACTCAATTCCATCCACTCGTAGAGAAGTAGATCAAGAATCAACCTTAGTCCAAAACTAGAACTACATAATATAAAATCTAATTCTTGGTTAGAACCCTTCTACAAACCAAGCTACCTTATCTTTGTCTTCCAAGATGAAATCAATCTTGTAGACACCCAATTCTAGCCACAAAAAGATTCCAACCAAACATCAAACTAATTTCTACTAACCATTGTAAACTAAACCTAGAAATCACTAAATGTCCCAATTTCATCCATGAATAATTCATCAATACTCAGAATCATGTTGAGGTATCCCTATTTAGGATATAATCCCTATATAACAATAACCTCTCATGGATTCATTCTCAACCACCTTGCAACCTAACAACTAGTAGTTTGGCCTATGAACCCATTGAGTGGGGCATTTAATCAAATCCTAAAAGAGATGAAATGCTAATAAAAATGAATCATATAGTTAAAAAATATTAAATTCTTAGTTAAATTATCCATTTTTAAATAATGAATATCTAAAAATAGAAATTTTAAAATCTAAAATATCATGTCTTTCCATCATTGACTTTATGAGTTGTCAAGATCTTCCAAAATATCTCAAAATATATAATTTGAGATCCATGACTAGTAATTTAAAATCATAATTAAATTAAATTTTTTAACTCCAATAGATTTATCCTCAACTCACCTAGGGATAGTTTGAATTCATTCCATGTTTAAACTCAGCCTTAACTCACCTTGGATGAGAGTTAACTTTTGAGTCTATAAATACAAGGCCATACCTATTGATGTTTAATATATTTTGATATAAAGTTATTATGCATAAATTTATTTGAAGATATCTTATTTTAATTTTATAACTCTCAAATATATTCAAATAAACTTTTCAAGTAATGTTACCATGCCAAATTCATAAGCCAAGCAACCAAGCCAAGGTGCCAAGGAGAGGAGCAAAGAAAGCTTCATCATCAAAGACTTCTTGATTTACAAACTAATAAATCCATTTAAAAAATACATTTAGAGCTCTAAGGAAGGTAAAATAGTGTTTTATTTAGTTTTCTAGTTATTCTTTCATTTTTATGTTTGTTACCTATGCTCTCCCTAGTGTTCAGGCTACAGCTGTCAAGATTTTAGTGTGTTATTTTGATTTGTTTTATTAGAATAAAACAATAATAACATCCCATATATGTAATAATTTTTAAAAATATTATATGACCAATGGGACTAAGTATCCCCAGTGGTTAAGGATATCAATACGCTAGTTTTATTTTTTCTAACAAATGCATATAAATCTTCAAGTTTCAAGTTTTAGCTTTATTTTTTACATTTTTTTTAAGCAAGTCATAGGTTACAGGGATTGATGATAATTTTATAGATCAACATAAATTAAAATAATAAATCATGATGCCTATATAAAAAATATAACAAGGGATGCAACATGGATAATAATTGTTTTACTTGATCATTCTTGCCTTCATTTTATGTTTGATGTTCTACATGTTGTTTGTATAACCCGTTTATTGTAGAATCTATGAGATGTTTGAGTTTTAAGATCATTTATTAATCATTTTCCCTTCAAAACAAACTTTTTTTTATGTGTTTTATAAGAAATATCATAAATTTTCCTTTATTGACATCGATTTATGTAATTGACATTGATCTCTATGGATCAGTGATGATTGGTCTCTGAGACAAGAAATTAGAAACCCAAGAGATAATTTTAAAATTTTGTTTTCTCACTTGATTTTGGGCTTATAATAAATAAAACCCTATAAAAATTTGTAGGTCTTGAGGTGGAAATATAAAAGTTTAATCATGGTTAAATCTTACACACATTGTATTTGGTGCTTAAAATGTACATAGTTGTTTTCATCTCTTAGTTATTTTTGAAGTTTTTGGAAATATCAATAACAAATCCAAAGGGATAAACATCATGACATATTTTGTTTGGTGCTATAAAAATTAACTCTCACTTTAGTTACATAATCATAAGATTTTTCATTTATATGCTCATTTTGATGAAAGTGTTTGTTTAATCAAAATGAGTGTCTCATGTATGGTTTTCACCTGTCCCCTTTAGGGAACATGGGTGATCAAAAATGCTCATTCCTTGCATTTTTTGCTTTGGTCCAAAAGCATGGAAGGAAAGTAAATAAGGCCCTCCCCAAAAATTTTATGATTTGGGTGATCCCAAAATAACCCTAAAGTCCTTCCGCTTGTCTTTATTTCATGCATTTTTGGCTTGTGGGTGGGGGAGTTCATCGCCTCCTCATAAGTTATCTAGGGAAGCGTTAAACAAAAAATTCATCTCCTAGCATCACTCCAACCCCAATATATGGCAAAATATATAAATTGAGGGTGACCCACTGGGATGCTTTTTTTTAGTGGATAAAATAAGCTCCATTAGTGATTCTCATCCTTAGACTATAGGGGCAACTTAGACATCACACTACACTAAGTAATTGATGAATGTAGTGGTTGTGAAAAGGATAAGAAATTTTCACAACAAACTATTTAATAAATATCCAAATGAAATGATGCACCCTAGCGTTCACCACATCTATGGGACCATTTAGAAATAAATGAAAAATGATAATTTAGACAAACCCACTTATTGCAGACATAATGTTGATGTAGGGAGAGTAGCCCAAAGTTTCATGTCATAATAAAAACTCTTGATAGAATAGGGGTCCTAAAAACCATAATTTTCATGCACTTTTACATTTTGGATTAACAACTTAAAATTCTATCAATAATAACTATATAGATGGAATTTGATAGTATGATTCAACCTTGTCAGTTTTAGGATTTAGGACATTACACTTAGGTGTTTTTGTCATTTTGTCCTCTTTTCTTGCATGGTATTGAGTCTAAACTATTTGTTTGTCATACCACATCCAAAATGGGTCTTGTTTACACATAACTCCTTTTTTTGAATAGGTGTTATGCCATTTATTTGAAATCACACCTTTACTTTAGTCTTTTATCAAAAAAAATTGTGTGTGTCACTTATTTGAAATGGGCATCATTATGCTGCCCATTTCATTACCAAGTCATGTGCCTTAAAGTGTTTGAAAAAAACCATTAATCATACTTTTAGAGCATGATAACATCATTATATTGATCAAATTATTTAAAAAATGTGTTTCTTTATATCCAAATTTTAATTTTGAAACCATGTGTCCCTTTTTGGTCTATGCCTAGTATCATCATGTCATTCATTCTTATTTGGCTTATTGTCTATTTTAAATAAGCCTAGTCTTCTATATCAAGTTCAAAATTACCATTGACAAGTTTGGATTCAATATGTTGATTGGTTTATACTTATGACATGCATAATTTTAGATTAGGTGTTCACCCTTCACTTTTGGGTTATGTAACTTAGGTTTATCCCTTGCTTGATTGAAAGATTATTTTTATACCTAAATTTGTGGAAGTGGTCTATATTCCATATGCTTAAGGTTCAATGTCTTTTTCCAAATTATCAAGTGTGTGTTTAAATATAAATTCCTAATTTGTGTCGAAATGTTTCAAATTTCTTAGATTAAATATCTTGCCTCTTAGACCTAGTTTTGTTTAAAGTATAGATTTTGTGCCTTGTTCTCAAAAGACCTAGCAATGCCTATTTTGAGCCTAGATTTTGTGCCTTGTTTCCAAAATACCTAGAAAACTTTATTTCTTTATACATATACTAGACTTGTTTGAAACACTTTATACCTAAGTTTGGAATTCTATTTTACCCATCCACTAGACCTTTTTGTGTAGCACATTTGATGTTAGAGTATTTTAAACCAATTTTATCATAGATGTTTTTGGAGATACATATCCACTTTTAGACAAAGTTAGACTAAGTTTGGACAATTATCATTTAGGACCTTATTTTTTAAGAGTTTATAAAACTCTACACCTATCTCAATGAAATGTTACTCATTGATTTAGATATGTCTCATTACACTTGTAATGGATCCATATATAATCCAAATTATGATAACATGGTCACACAAGATGACTTTATTCAAGACCCCTACAATTATGACATAGCTTATGAGATATATTCTAAACTATCTTATAACATTTTATACATTAAACAAAGGCATGACCCTTAAGAACAGTATTTGGTGACACCTTCTTTGGACCAATTAACATACCATGGTATACCTTTCAATGCTAATGGTACCCAATTCCCTACCTATGACATTAACCCTCATCCTTTCGCTTTCAATAGAAACCAAGATTTACAATGACCTACCATTACTATTTTAGGACCATGTCCTTTCACTTGTGATAGAACTAAGTTTTTTAATACCCAAGGATTGCCATTCTTAGACCTCATCCTTTGGCTTGTGATAGTAACCAAGATTCACAATGACCTACCATTACTATTATAGTCCCTTATCCCTTAGTTCATGATATAAACCAAGATTCACAATGACTTTCCATTACCATTCTAGGCCCTTTCATGTATGGTATCTTGTTAACATATTAATATTGCATAAGTGCAACCAGACAAGTCATAGTTACCATCTTAGACTAAAAACCAATATTTTTTAAGCCCATCTTAGATGATCCTATTTATAAAGAGGTCATTATCTAACTACTGATCATCCTTCATCCATTTCCAACCTTTCCCCACTTTATAAAATCCATGATGATCATTGAGCCATAATAGATCCAATCAGTACCTCTGTAAAAATCCAATCATTCGAAGACAAAGAGGTGTTCACAAATGATATTTTATAACTAATCATAAACCAAAACTAAGAGAACCAACCAATCCATGATTTTTTTGTTAAAATACCTATTTATGATTAATCAACTTATGTTGAATCACTTTTTGATCCTTTACCTATTGTCTAAGAGTCTCACTTTGATAACCCAATCTTTGATGAGTCACATCTTAATGATTATAACTACCTTTGGGAAAATCATTATATTGACCATTTTCATATTTTTAAAGAGACTACCTTGGACAATTCAGTCTCTATGGATTTTTTATTAACCCTTTTACCCTTTTTAAGGAGTCTCACTTTGACAAACTAGTTTTTATGGATCCCATTATGAAATCATAAGCCATTACTTGTCTAATACCAAACATTCAACAAGACATCATTATAGCAGCATCCACACCAGATGAAGAATAAACATTAAATTTAGGTTCTATTCTTGAACTGACATCATATTTAGTATCAAAATTAGAATCAACATCAGTCTCAACATTATATTTAGAGTCCCTTGGGTTAGACTCAGCTTCAAAATCAAAATACATTCATGGTTGTTATAACATTGATTACACATGCCTTGTATATCAATTTGAATATATTTTTTATCCTTCCATAATTTTTTAGAATGATTACTTCAACATTGACACAAGTTTTCCTAGTATCTTCTATGAGGATTATGTTGCCTCTTCCCATTCCATTACCATTCCACATGCTATTACCACCACCCAACATAGCCATTATATTGACATTCCACCTCCCACAAATGTCGATTAGGACTGATAGAATCACACCTTATTGAACTACATCCATCATGACATATCAATTGAAGAATATTAAGGGGACCAAGAACACATTCATCTAGAAAAAGAAGAATCTCCTAGTGAAACCTTTTCAGATGCACTATGAAGAAATCAAAGTCCAAACTCAAAATCTTCTAGTGAAACCTTGTTTGAGTTATTATAAGATAATCACAGTCAAAAATTAATGTTCCTTAGTGAAACCTTTTAATAGGCACTATGTGAAAATCAAGACAAACTTATTAGTGAAAACCTCTTCAAGATATCAATAGATGAACATAACAATTATTCTATTTGATGAAGACATTATCAAAGATAACAACAATGAATCTTCTAATCTATAGCATAATTAGATGGTATCTACTCTTAACCTCAAACAACAACAAAATATGATGGTCCTATTGAGAGCATATTAAAAATTCTTTGGCCCCACTACAACCAAAACTATGTTGAATCTAAAATCAACAACATTGTGTGTGCCTTAAAATCTTAATGTTCATTTGTTTCCTAACCATTATACATTCCATTATGATCCATTTATTCATCCCATAACCATATTACATTGTAAAATTAGACCTATTAGCCAATATTTATCTATATTTACCATCCTTGATCACACTTTCCTTTATAGAGGCTAAAAAGACATCTTGTCTCAAAGTTTGGAGGAAATAGAATCAACAACCAATGAAAATCATAACAACATTATTGGAGTCCAAATACATAGCAGGTTATTGATATATCAACTATTCAGAAGGGGTGTGAGCTAGAAATTTACATTTGACTATTCTAGTTGTATCATTTGTTAATCAAGATGTGCATCTCCACATTAGTAAGAATAACACAACCATATATTTACCCTATCAGTCACCTTTCCTTTTTCGTTTTTCCATTTTCCTTGCCATTATTTCCTACCCTACCATTTACCTTACCTTATCACTTGGAGGAAACCCTATTACCATTATATCCAATTACCATAACATCATTATCCTTGAATAATTCCATATTATATACGATCTTACCCTACCTTCATTATTGACCAAAATTATTTTTAACTTCCATAACCAACCCTTTTGACCTTGTTTCCAGTGGCTCTTTAGACACCTTTCATGAGGGGATTTTGATCTAGTTTTAGTAGTTTCAAAACTATGTGGTCAAATCACATTATATGAAGCCAATCTGACCATGGATCTAAAAATTACATCTTTCATTTATTGTTATGTTTGATTTTTGTTGTAATACCATACATGAGGGATCATTTTCCCTTCCCAATTTATATACTTGTCAATGCTTTTGTGTGCTTATTAAGGCTTTGAATTATAATTCCCTCTTGGTTTATTAATGAATAAGGATGAATTAAAAGTTAAAAAGGATTAATTAGAGCTAAGCCTCTCATATTTATTATTTGAATTTATAAATTTATAAAATGGATTTTATTATTTTGGGGAGAGTCATAGGGATCTTAGAGAGTTTATGAGCTCAACCCCATAGGTTTTCTAGAAAGCCTACTTAGACCCTAGCATAGTGTAGGTACTCAACCCACTTGGTTTAGTGTCATGGGAGTAGGGAAATTTTAAATTAATTTAGTAGTAAGATCCATGTGGGCTTGTAATAAAGGGTACTCTCTTTGACCAAGGAAAGTGATAGGTCATGTAAGGTTGGAAATTAAAATAATAATAAGATAGAATTTAGGGTTTTGAATTTTGAATGTGCAACTTGGTCAAAAACTTGGTTAGGGGTTTAGAGTTGTGTTTTCTTGTGAATTTTGGTTTTGGTGGTGGTTTTCTCTCTCTTGGAAGGAGATTTTTGAAAAAAGGGAGAAGGAAGTAGGTGATTGGAGCTGAGTGGGAAGAGCCAGATTCAATTATTTTTAGGCAAGTGAACTCTCCCTCATGGATTTATGTATTCGTTCTCATAGATTTGTAAATAGGGTATAAAAGAATGATAGATTCATTTAGATATTTGAATATGGTATCCTTTTTGTTATTACATTGTTTTTCATTCCAATTTATTTTAAAAAAATACTCTATCTGGACTATTGGTTGGACATGGCTAAGTTAATAAAGTATATATTTATAATATATACTTTCTCCCTGCATGTGAATGCCTTATTGAAATAAATATGTATGTATATATAAATATTGACATATATACATATATTTTTCATATATTAAAACTTTAACTCATATTAAATATATTTTAGATGTATACTTTATATATATTATGTGCATACATAGTGTATCTATATGCGTTGTGAAAATAAACATATATGTATATATAATAATAATAATAAGAGACAAAAAAATGAGGGGCATAGCCATTGTATATTTATAAAACTCTCTCTCTCTCTCTCTCTCTCTATATATATATATATATATATATATATATATAGAAAGGGAGGGGAGACGACTGAGTAAACCCCTACCCCCTCCCATGGTAGGGAGGGAGAAAGGGGAGACTCTTGTATTGAGTTTCATACGTGTGTTTAATATTTTTTATTTAGTTTTTAACCTTGTTTGATATTTTTAATAAGTCCTCCTTGAGCCTTGTTTGTCATAGTTTTCCTAGGTGAGTTTTCATTGTCAAGTGCGGTTTGGATTGGTAGTTAGTTTTTTCACCCTATTTTCCCTAGAACTCAAAAAATTATCCTTTTAAGATGGCATTGATTACAAAATTAAATCTTGGATTTATTTAAAAAAATAATTTATCCAAAAATTTAATTTAGAATCATCTTATAGACCTTTTTAGTCTTGTTGTGTTCGAGTGTTTGTAAGAGTATCCGTACTTGAATAGTTGCAACAAGGGTGAATCATTTTTACCTTTGTGTAAAATAATATTGATTGGGGTCCATGGTTCCTCACCAAAAGTAATTTGACATCAATTTTGTCTAGATTTAATGATTTCACTATTCTAAAAAATCTAAGGATATCATAGATCCTTTCTATTGGGGCAATTGGTACTCTGACACCATGATTAGCTGGTCATGACTGTTATATTACTCTCATGTGAGAGAGGTTGTTTAATATATTAGTTTGTGTTAGTTAGAGTTGTACATAGGATAAGATGTAAAGTGAAACATACATTTATTCAAGGCATAAGTGACTAGTATTGTTGTTGTCTTGAAAAAATGTGTGTTTTGGTGTTTTTTAGTCTTATAAAAATCAGACATGACATTTTGGTATCAGAGCCTAGGTTCAACATCGAGAGCTCTAGGCAATTACATTTAGTATTTGTGAAACTTATCATCACAATATTTAAGTTCATATGTATTCACAAAAAATTGAGATAGTAAATAGAACTGTGTGACCATTTTGTTTGTGTTTAGGTGAAGTTTATCTTAATTTTTAATTGATGACTTTGTTGGTATGTCTATACTTCATGTTAGCATTTTGTATAATATTTATTGTTTGATATATATTTATTTATATATGATTTATTTTTAATGTTTTATATAAATTATGTATTTCTTATATATGTAATTAAGTGTTATTTTATCTTAATACACTTCTTTAGTACTCTAATATTTTTTACTGACACCATTTTAGAGGTAGTTTGAAAGATTTGTTTTTATAAGCTCTTTCTAGGGTTTGAATACATTCTATAAGAAATTATGTTTGTATATACTATGATTTAAATATAATTAAGAATGTAAAACCTACCCTGATGTATCTTATTTTGGTTAACAACATCCAAACACCTTGTTTACCTTTGGTTAAGAATTAATTATGCACATGCTAGCTTAGACTTATTAATTCCCCTGGATGTGAAGGTTAGAGTTGTTATTTTTACCTTTTATTGACTTGATTTTAAGTATATTTATTGAATAATAGTATGATATGTTGTTGATTTTAGGCATAAAATAACGATATTTCCCAAGTGGTTTGGTGATGATAATGTTATTTAGTGGTGAAGAAATGTTAGATACCTTTAATGAGTATAATGATTGATTGTATATAGAAGTAAACTAATGAGATTTACAAGATTTTTACTACATGTGTATTACATAGATAAATCTTGTTAGTACTGTTATTTAAAAGATTATTATTTGGTGCACATTCATGTAAACTAATGAGATTGTTCTATTGTGCTTATTATTGTTGGCTTTGGGTTGACACTTATATTTATTTGTGTATATCAGTCATTACTTGGGTTCAGTTGTTTTCTAGTAGAACTTCAAGTATTATTGGTTGTGGTAGTATTATAGGGATTTTGAGAGTGATTAATTAATGTTATATCATTCCTTATAGTTTCTACATTAAGGATGATGTTATAAGAAGGGGAGTATGTAATACCCCGCATGACAGATTATTTTCCCTTCCCAATTGAGATACTTTCCAATGCTTTTGTGTGTTTATTAAGGCTTTGAATTATAATTACATATTAGTTTATTAATGAAAAATTATTAATTAAAAGTTAAAAAGGATTAATTAGAGTTAATCCTCTCATATTTATTAGATGTATTTATAAATTTATAAAATGGCATTTATTATTTTGGGGAGAGTCATAGGGATTATAGGGAGTATATGAGCTCTACCCCATAGGTTTTCTAAAAGCCTAGGTAGACCATATCATATTTTAGGTACTCAACCCACTTAGTTGAGTGTATTTTGAGTAGGTAAATTTTAAATTAATTTAACTGTAAGAGCTGTGGGGGCTTGTAAGAGAGGGTATTGTTGACCATTTTGACCACAAGTCAAAATGGGTCAACCCCCTATAGTCAAAAACTTATATAGGGGTCTAACATAGTTTAATATGGATTTTTTAATCATTTTTATGTAATTTTATGTTATTTTATCCTTGGTCATAGTATAATTAAGTCTTATGTCAATATGAGTCAGTTAGGGGTCATCTTGGGGTTTTATATGCAAGTGGCATGATTTTCAAGGTGTCCAAGTGTCCTAATTTTGATCCCAACATCAAATATGTCATATTACCTATCAATAATGTTAGTTTAATCTGAAATTTTTAGGTTCTCTAACTAATTAGCAAGAAAACAACTAAAAAAACAAGAGTTTGGCACTTGTACGGCCTGTGAGAGAGAATGACACATGGGATAAGATAATGGAATGGATATATATTCATAAAAATATTTTCCATTCTTCAAATACTATAAAAATACCAAATTTTTCCTAAACCCATTTTTCTCCTTCATCTCCTTTCTAGACATGTAGAACTAGTCAATGGGTTTTTGGTTGGTAGAATCAGTTGAAGGACTTTCAGGTCAAATGCCTTTGGGATATGATATTAAACTAATAAATACTAATTTTAATAATAATATTTTAATAATTGGTTAATTTTTATTTATGAATCATCTCTAAAAAGTTGACTATGCTTTTCTTCTCATTGTTTCCCATACCCTAAAGGTGTTGCTCTTATTCACATGATTCTATATAATCCAACTGATGGGAGTGAATCCAGATGACATAGACATACTCACCTAATATTCAATATGTTTTTTATAAATTTTCAAAGCATTTTTATAGGAAAATCATCTTAGGTTTACAACTTGGTCTCACTTGAAGATGATAGGTAGGTTTTCACCATTTGAAAAATCTTCATGCCTTGGAAGTGATTCTAGGTGGTTATAATAGGTTAATTAATTTTTTTTCAATGTATTCTTGATCACCTCACATTTAAATCTCATTCTCCAAGGCAACCTTATATGGTACTATAGTAATAAGCACCATAGAGTTAGTTTGATCTATGAATATCATACATAATCAGTTAGGTGAGATGTGAAAATATCTAAAACACATACATGGATTTTTTATTGATTTATTAATATTTTGTACATACCCTTTTTCATTAAAAATCAAATTAAGTTCTCCAAAGTTGTATGCAATTAGTTGTGATAACTAGACCTCCTATACAGTTAAGGTTTATATAGAAGGTTCATCCATCGCCATTATGAGTTATATAAAATGAATATATGTATAACATTCATGGATAATTAATTATTGTATTAATGTGTTTAGCATGATCTTATAACATTAAAAAACTTTTAAGCCCCAATTGGCACCATTGACAGCATGAGAAGACAATTTCAATATGCACACAGTCTTCCACCATTAATGAACAAGTATAGGAGTCTCAGGAGAATGTTATATTGGAAAGGAAGCCTTGATACTTGTTTTAAATCATTTGAAGTGGTAAGAGTGCATTCAAGGACTTGGTAAGGGTCTAGAGTGCATCATAAGCATGTATATCTTGCACACTACCTACATTACTATTCACTACCTTTACACATGAAAATGTTCATCTATAGGTGGCACCATAGAGAGTTAAGGTGTCGTATAGAAGTGTTGGAAAAAGTGATGAAACATTTCTTGAAGTCCTAGTATGTTATGTAGATCATGGAAGACCTATTTTAGATGCTAGATTGGTAGATGAGATAAGAGATTACCTTCAAAAGGTGAGATGAAAACATAAACCATAATACTTTGCCATTTTGTTGATATCATATAACAAGGTTACCAATAGTTGTGGTTTATATTGATGAATATTCTTTGTATCCTCCACATAGGAGAAGAGATTCGTAAAATATTGAGGGAATATAATTAGTGTAAGGTGGTTGTTGAAAGGCCTAAAGATGCCCATTTGGCCACTAAATTCAAACAATATCATCTATAAGATTTGAACTATAAAGAGACCTCTTCACCAAAGGTTTTAGTATTAGGACCATGCCTCCATGTTTTAATGGTTATAGATAGTTGAAAAAAACATTTATTATCTATAGGTCATTTAAGGAGGTTGATATGTGTTGTCCCCAAAAAATGTCACTCATTTTTGGGACAACATATGACTATTTTGGCCCTGCATAGACAAAAATCCTCTCTTCCCTTTTCAAAAATTGCTCTGGGCATTCAAGTTCATTTTTCAAATCTTTTTTCTTAAATCTACAAACTCTGTAGGCTTAAATCTATGAATTCTACATATATGTTTCTATGGACTCAACATGATTGAAATTAGCAGGTTCATTAGGATTGGTTTAATGGCTTTAATAGGTAAATTCCTTCAAAAGATCAAGTTTCCAACACTTAGGCATTTTCAAGATTGGTTCAATGCCTTGGTTCAACCAAAAGAGTTCAATCGGCAAGCTCCTAAGCAAGGGTTAAACCATTGAACCATTAAACTGTTGAACCTTGAACCAAAAAAGGTTCAAGGGTTCAATGGATTTAATGTTCATTTTCATCAACAAAAGTTAAGTGCTTTGTCTAAAGTTCATCAAGTTCAACTACTTCATGATTCAATAGCTTTAAAACACTTAGAGAAAAATAAAGGCTTAAACCATTGAACTGTTGAACCTTTGAACCATTCTGGTTCAAAGTTTTAATGGGTTCAAAAGTTCAACAGGTTCAATGTGCAGTTGGTTCAAAATGGTCAAAATGACTTAGCCGAATAAAGAGATTGAATTGATTCAACCATTAAACTATTTAACCAAAGTTGGTTCAATTGGTTGGTTGAATTGGTAGGTTCAAGGGGCTGCCCCAAAGCCGAAGGAACAAGTGCCCTTGTAGAGCGCAGTGAACTAAGAACAAGTGCCCTTACGGAGGGTAGTGAGTAAAGGTGAACAAAGTTGGAAATCCTTTAGAAAAATGACAAAGTAAAAGAGGCCGAACGATTTCTTTCAAAAACATTTTTAGCAGGAAAGTGACAAAGGCAAAATTCCTTCAGACATTTTGTCTGAAGGAATTCACTCGGGAAGAAAGCCCAAAGAAATTGAAACAATTGAAATGGATAAGGAAAAGAAGCTTTCCTTCAGACATTTTGTCCGAGGAATTCCTTCAAACTTTTTGTTCGAAGGAAAAGCTCGATGGAAAAATCTCTAAATCCAAAGTCTGTTAAAGGAGAAAAAGCCCGTAGAGAGAATTAAAGCCCAAAGGCCACCCAAAAGATCTTGATGGGTAGGTACCCTTGTGGGGGGCACTTGATGATAGAGAAAAGTACCTTTTCCAAAGACCTGAAAGGACCTTCCCTTTGGAGTGTTCCAAAAGCTTCAAAGGGGTTGAATGAAGACGCAAAGAAAAAGGGATTCAAAGGAGTGCCTGAAATAAAAAGACCAAAGAGTGAAAGATGCCATGTGTCACCTATTGGGACACATTATAATTTGTTTCAAAAAATATCGGAATGTGCCATGTGTCCCTTATAGAGTTCCATAGAGGGTGACAAGTGGCAACTATGGAAGGTTTCAATATGTTTTTCTCAAAGCAACAGAACTTGCCACATGTCCCTTGTAATATAAATAGAGCGTGCCAAGTGTCAGCATCCACATGAATCCAAATGTGTCTTAGATGTTTCTATAAAATTTCTAAAGATTAGTAGAAACCACCACATGCCATATTTTGTAAGACTATCAAAAGGCATCTAAAGCCTCTATAAGTTAAGTGGATGCTGCCACGTGTCCTCACCTATTTCATAGTGGAACACGCCACATGTCACTTGTTGAGATAAGTGGAAAGCGGCCAGAGATAAAGCTAGAGAATGACAAAAGAAAAAACTTAGTGACCAACTGAAGTGGGAGCTTAAATTACAGCAAAAAAAGGGAAAGCTAGAAATATCTGTGCAAAATTTATTCTAGTAGGTGGAACAGTCTGCAAAGTAGATATTTGAGCCTACAAACATTGAAGGCATGGCTTGTTTGTCTCCCTTAGAGTAAAGGCAAAGGGGATAGCTACATAGATATTAGGTGACAAACCAGATGACCCAAGCCTAGGAGAAGACATTTGAGATGAATTGACATGCCATAGTTAAGGCAGCTGCCCTGTTCAAGCATGACCCCCCTGACAGAACTAAAAATGCATTCAAGGCATTGAGTGCACAGCATGGGATATTCCATGGAACAAAGTGCCAAGCCTTTCTTGGCCTCTATATATTGTAATCTCTTTGTTTGTTTTAAGGGAGATCTTCCTGTTACCAGTAGCAAAACTCCATCTAAATTAAAAAGCATCACTGAAACTTTGAGCTCAGATTGTTTATCATATTTCTTTGTTTGAATAAAAAAGCAAGTTACTTTTAGAATTTGTGTTGTTATAGGTTGTATCATTCTAGGAGATTGTTCTTATGTCTATTTCCTAAATATATTCTTGTTTATGCAATTTAACAAGTAGAGCTAGTGTAAGTGATAAGGAAGGTGTCCTGAAACCAGTTACTTTTAGACTTTGTGCAGACATAATTGTTTTTAGTGTGTGTTTTTAGTTTTTTTCTATGTAAAGGACCTTGGGATGACTTTGTGCCCCCATTGTTCTTTGTGTTTCACTCTTGGGCAGTCAAGGTGGAGACTTTGTGCTACATCTTATATTGATGGTTACTCTATACTCTATTACCAGTTACTTATCCTACCTGAAATAACTCTTGTTGTCCCTTACAAGAACACTTTTGAAAGAAGAGAAGTGCCTTCATTGTTTTCACCAAGATTTTCTCCTTTTTTTGTGAACATCATCTCTGAAAGAAGAGAGATGGATGGTATATCCTACCCCTAAGTGTTATTTTCTACTTATATATATAGCATATAGTGCATTTATACCTATAGGGAACCTCCCCTTGATGAGAGGAGAGATTTTTCCCCTTTGGATATGGTAAATCTACAACTTTGGATGACCAGTCTCCCTATGATGTGGTTGAAGAGACCTATTTTACTCACCAATTAGCTAGTTGACAAATTATTCACCTAATAGTTTTTGGTGAATTTGTTGGGGATGAACGTATAGTCTAAAGCCTCAAGTTTTAGATTGAAGCAGTCCCTACCCTTATCCATTATAGACTCTGGTGACTCTGTTCTATGTCTTACCCATTATCATTATAGCCTTACCATCTCCCTTCACCTCCATGCCAACTAGGGAAGCATGCATAGTTTGAAGCCTCAAGTATCAAATTGAAGTAGTCCCTATCCTTCTCCATTACCAAGCAAAGATGCTTTTTATACTATTAGCAAAGCTTTGTCAATGCATACTCCACCCAGATTTGTTATCCCAATTTTTCATAATCAAATCATGGTAGTTCAAGGCCCCTAGGGCAACTCTTTTGGTCCACTAAATTTGACTCCACCCCTGCATGAACTTCCATGTAGCTCAAGAAAGAATTTTCCCAAATTCTTTGGTGATGGGAGAGTTCACCCCGATGAACACATTGTATCCTTTAGCATAGCCTGCAGTGTGATAGGGGTGAAATTTGACGATGTGGTAGTCAAGATTTTCATGGAAATGCTACAAGGTGTTGTTGTAGACTAGTTTTACCATCTGCAAGTTAGATCAATGACTAATTAGGACACACTTAAAGCCATGTTTGAAGCTAGGTTCAAGCCTGAAAAAGATGCACATGATTTGCTAGCCCAGCTTACACAGATGAAGAAGGAACCTCATGAACCCATGAGGGATTTCAGAGCAAAGTTTGACAAGTTGAGGAATCAAATTCTTATCATTGCTCAGCCCACACCTGAAAACCTCAAATGCTTCTTCATCAACTCACAGCTACCTGAAGTGAGTTTTCTATTGAGACGTGCTAGCCACATAGACCTTGAGGCTGCTCAAGACTTGGATACTGAGGTAGAAGATGACCTTATCTTGGTAGGAAAGATAAGGAGAGATCCAAATAGAGGTAAACCCTCTTCATCTTTTGAATACTCACCCATAGCCACCACTGATCAAATGGTGCAAAATCTGGCAAATGAATTACTATCTTTGAAAAGGCAAATGGCACAAGTTATGTCTTTTGCTCCTTCATATAGAGATGTACTAAGGAGGACATTCCCTAATCAGTCATATCAAGGCAATGCTTCCAGAAATCAAGGATAGCTAAATCATCTTCCTCCCACATAGAGGAACCTCACCCTTGAAGCGCCCCCAACTAACTCAGAAATTGGATATCTAGAAACAGAACATGATTTCTCTTTCCATCCTGAGTTTGAGCAAGAAAATGAAGCTAATCTCTTCACCGAGGAAGAAGAAGAATTATCTAGTGACTCCAACATTAGTTTCCTAAATTATCAGGATGAACCCAAAAGTGAAGGTAAAGTAGATGAGGGATCATATGTTGTGTTCACCTGGTCCAAAAATTAGTCAGCCTAGCAAGCTGATAAAGAGAAGATAGAGGAGTGACCTCAACCAACAATTTCAATTGCTAAGTGTGGAACCACTATGCCTTTCTAGCCAAAGGACCTGGTGGCTGCTAGAAAAGTAAGTACCCCAATCATTTCTGCACCTTCAAGTTCAAATTTGTAGGCCAGTCCTCCCCCTCCCAAAAACCAAAAGGATGAACTCCCATCTTCTCTTCCTAGTCCATTTCAGTCATTTGACATAATTGATCATGTTAAGAAGTCTAAAATTCAAATGGCTGAATTTGAATTCTTGCAAGCCAATCCTGAGTAGTTGGACATTGGTGGAGAACTAAGTATGGATCTATTTGAGGCAAGGATCCCTATCAATGGCATAATGAAAATATTGCTCCCTAAAAAGGAGGCAAAATATGTGGTCACCCAAACTTTGGCCCCTACAGCTCAAATTTTATTTGAGTCTTTGGGCAAGGGTAATTATTTCTTGACCATAGAGGATGTTCATGTTTATGTAGATGAAAGTCCTATAGCTGGAAATCTAGGAATTGATCCAAACAAGACATCAAAAGAATTGGTAGGGTGTAGTAAAAATGAAGAAGGATCTTCCATCTCTAATGAAGAGAAATCTAATAGAATTTTAGCTTCTGATGATGCTTGAATCCTAGAATCTAATGGCAGCAATTCTTCTACTAATGCTAAAGCTGGGATTGTGTTGATATCTCATCAAGGGGATATTTTTCCTTCATGCAAGTTGTAGTTTAGCAATACCAACAACATAGCTAAATGTGAATCTCTATTGCTTGAATTGAAGGTTGCTCAAGATCAGGATGTCAAACTCCTTCACACCAAAGGAGATGATGAACTGGTGGTTTGTCAGGTGTCTGAGGGGGACAATCAAAGCATGTGCTAAACTGAACTAGCAAAATAACAAGCTATGGTGGTGGACCATATTGCTATACTCCAAAGTTATCAAAAGGAACTCTTCGCTAAGAGAGTAAGGAGTTAAAAAATTTAGATTGAAGACCATGCCTTATCATGGGACAAGAAGAGAGAACCAAGAGGAATGCACAGAAAGTGTGATTCTTGGTGGAGAGTTCCATTCGCTCGTCACTAATTTTGGGGACAAAATGGTTTCCTACTAATTTATCAGGATGGAATGCCATTTTCATTGTCTCATAATGGGTAGTGTCTGAATCACTTCAATTCTTGAAGTATCAGATAAGTTCACCTATACATATGTACATTTGTATAGTATTTAGTTCTATTTTGTACTTTTCTTTTTTCATTTTTTGGAGCCTTTCTTTTTGGTAGCATGACTCCATAGCCCAATGGCATACTTCAAAGGCACTGGAGATTCTATTTTCTACTCCCCTTAGTTGTTTCAAGTTTTCAATTGAAGGAAGTTCCCCAACTGGAGCCAGCTGTTGTCCCCAAAAAATGTCACTCATTTTTGGGATAATATATGACTATTTTGGCCCTACACAAGCCAAAATCCTCTCTTCCCTTTTCAAAAATTGTTTTGGGCATTCAAGTTCTTCATTTTTCAAAGATTTTTTCTTAAATATATGAACTCTATAGGCTTAAATATACAAACTTTGTAGATATGTTTCTATAGACTCAACATGCTTGAAATTAGCAGGTTCAGTGTGTTTGGTTAAATGGCTTTAACAGATAAATTCCTTCAAAATATCAAGTTTCCAACACTTGGCATTTTCAGGATTGGTTTAATGCCTTGGTTAAACCAAAAGAGTTTAATCAGCAAGCTCCTAAGTAAGGGTTGAACAATTGAACTGTTGAACCTTGAACCAAAAAAGGTTCAAGGGTTCAATGGGTTCAAGGTTCAACGTCATCGACAAGAGTTAAGTGCTTTGTCTAAAGTTCATCAAGTTCAACCACTTCACATTTTAACAGCTTTAAAACACTTAGAGAAAAACAAAGGCTTGAACCATTAAACCAATAAACCTTTAAACCATTCTAGTTCAAAGTTTCAATGAGTTCAAAGGTTCTATAGGTTCAATGCACAGTTGGTTCAAAGCAGTCAAAAAGACTTAGTTGAATAAAGAGATTGAACTGATTGAACCATTGAATCATTGAACCAAAGTTGGTTCAATTGGTTGGTTCAATTGGTAGGTTCAAGGGGCTACCCCAAAGCTAAAGGAACAAGTGCCCTTACGGAGCGTAGTGAACTAAGAACAAGTGCCCTTGTATAGGGTAGTGAGCAAAGGTGGACAAAGTTTGAAATCATTTCAAAAAATGACTAAGTAAAAGAGGTTAAAAGATTTCTTTCAGAAAAAAATTTAGTGGGAAAATGACTAAGGAAAAATTCCTTCAGACATTTTATCTGACAGAATTCACTCGGGAAGAAAGCCCAAAGAAATTGAAATGATTAAAATGGCTAAGGAAAATAATCTTTCCTTCAGACATTTTGTTCAAAGTAATTCCTTCAAACTTTTTGTCTAAAGGAAAAGCCTAGTGTAAATAGGCTGAAAGCTAAAGTCTGTTGAAGTAGCAAAGGCCCACAAAGAGAATTAAAGCCTGAAGGCTGCCTAAAAGATCCCAAAGGGTAGGTACCCTTGCGTGGAGCACTTGATGGTAGAGAAAAGGACCTTTTCGAAAGACCTAAAGGGACCTTCCCTTCAGAGTGGTCTAAAAGATTCAAACGGGCTGAATGAAGATGTAAAAAAAAGGGCTTCAAAGGAGTGCCTAAAAGAAAAAGACCAAAGAGCGGAAGCTGCCACATGTCACCTACTCGAACACATTATAATTTGTTTCAAAAAATAGTGTAACATGCCATGTGTCCCTTGTATAGTTCTGTGTAGGGTGATAAGTGGCAATTGCAGAAGGTTTCAATATGTTTTTCTCAAAGCAGTAGAACTTGCCACATGTCCCTTATAATATAAATAGATCGTGCCAAGTGTCAGCATCTGCATGAATCCAAATGAGTCTTAGATGTTTCTATAACATTTCTAAAGATCATTGGAAGCCACCACATTTCATCTTTCACAGGACTCTCAAAAGGCATCTAAAGCCTCTATAAGTTAAGAAGATGCTGCAACATGTCCTTGCCTATTTCATAGTGGAACACATCATGTGTCACTTGTTGAGATCAGTGGAAAGTGACCAGAGACAAAGCTAGAGAAAGACAAAAGATCAAACTTAGTGACCAGCTGAAGTGGGAGCTCAAATTGTAGCAAAAAAAGGGAAAGCTAGAAATATTCATGTAAAAGTTATTCCAATAGGTGGAAAAGTCTGCAAAGTAGATGTTTGAGCCTACAAACATTAAAGGTGTGGCCTATTTGTCTCCCTCAGAGTAAAGGCAAAGTGGACAATTATGTAGATATCAAGTGATAGAACAGATGACCCAGGCCTAAGAGAAGACATTTGAGATGAATTGGCATGCCAAAATTAAGGCAGTCGCCCTATTCTAGCATGCCCCCCCTGACAGAACTAAAAATACATTCAAGGCATTAAATGGCCATTCCATGGAACAAAGTTCCAAGCCTTTCTTGGCCTATATATATTGTAATCTCTTTGTTTGTTTTAAGGGAGATCTTCCTATTACCAGAAACAAAAATCTGGCCAAATTGAAAGGCATCACTAAGACTTTGAGCTTAGATTGTTTATCATATTTCTTTGTTTGAATCAAAAAGCAAGTTACTTTCAGACTTTGTGCTGTTATAGCTTATATCATTATAGGAGATTGTTCTTATGTCTATTTCCTAAATGTATTCTTGTTTATGCAATTTAACAAGTAGAGCTAGTGTAAGTGATAAGGAAGGTGTCTTGAAACCAGTTACTTTCAGACTTTGTGCTAACATAATTGTTTGCAGTGTGTGTTTTTAGTTTCTTTTTGTGTAAAGGACCTTGGGACGACTTTGTGCCCCCATTGTTCTTCGTGTTTCACTCTTGGGAAGTCAAGGTGGAGACTTTGTGATAAATATTGGATTTTTGGTTACTCTATACTCTGTTACCAGTTACTTATCCTACCTGAAAGAACTCTTGTTGTCCCCTGTAAGAACACTTTTGAAAGAAGAGAAATGACTTTAGTGTTTTCACCAAGATTTTTTCCTTTGTTTGTGAACATCATCTCTAAAAGAAGAGAGAGATGGATGGTATATCCTACCTATGAGTGTTATTTTTTGCTTTTATATATATATATATATATATATATATATATATATATATATATATATATATATATATATATATATATATATATATATATATATATATATATAGCATATAACACCTTTATACCTATAGGGAACCTCCCCTTGATGAGAGGAGAGATTTATCCCCTTTGGATGTGGTAAACCTACAACTTTGGATGACCAATCTCCCTATGTTGTGGTTGAAGAGACCTATTTTTCTCACTAGTTAGCTGGTTGACAAAATATTCACCTAAAAATATACAAATTTTTGAGCCCATATACACCTATAGATGTCTTCTACATTGAAACAACCCACCTATAACCAAGTGCAAACTCCTACATCATCCATAGTGAGGGATTAAACATGGAGATAACAATTTTGGTTGATATATGATGATCCAAAATGACTCAGAGGATCCTAAAGTGATGTGACACATGTTCTAAAATGAGTTCTCACCCACAAGCTCATACTTGTTCTAATATAGTCAATAATAGTTTACTGTAGGTAAAAATGGGTTGAGGAGATATGTCTAAGTGTTAGTATAGCATTAAAATGAGACAAATAGATAAAAAATATATCTAATGACCTTAAGGGACTCTAAGTAGGTCTATAAAAGTTTTATTCAATCTTAACCATGTAGTATGCACCTACATGTGCCCCTTGAAAATAAGAAACACAATCAAGAAATGTATAGAGTATTGACCAATCAAGGTGTGTGAAAGGGTACATGGGAGTTTGGAATGGTGAATGGATTGAGAATACCAACATAATTATTAGATAAATTTCAAGAGGCTCTTATCATATGAAAATCATGTAGAGAGAGGACTCACATCAAGCAATATACAGTCTATATCCCAATTCTTGCACACAGTACCCTTCTCCACCGTCTCTCTCAGATTTTGAAGGAGTTAGAGGATGTATTAATATTAAAAAGATCCAAATTTTTTTATATAGCATATCTATCACATGGAAAAAATAATCCAACATTCATTTTTTCTAAGGAAATAGGGTAAGTACCTTTTGTTTTGTCTTAGATAGAGGGTACTTCCCTAGAAGCATAAACCTTGTAGTCTTGAAGAATGGAGGTAAAGGGATGAGGTAGGGGATATATGGACCTTTAAAATAGATTATGAGATTTAAATTATACCTAAGACAACATGATAAACCTTTTAAAAAAGGAGTAATATCAACAAGGTTATCTAGACCTTCAAGGTTACAGTCAAGCCTATTAGGCAGGGTTTTGGCCTAAAGCCCAAATGGGAAGTCAACCTCACTTATAAATTTAGGAGATAATTACAATATAATATAAAATTTTCATGAGGGAATAACATAGGAGTCCAAGATTTTGTAATGTAGCAAAGTCCCTAAGAAAGCTATTTTGGGTAAGAGATAACTCAGGCTTGTGTAAAATGAGGAATTAAGCTCGATAGGGTGACTTTGAAGACTCATATCCTTTTGAAGAGTGTGCATGGAGACCCAAGGAGTTTGGAGAAGTTGATATGGGTCCTAATAATTGATCTTGTTGAATTGTTTTCAATTCCAATGTCATAACTCTGTGAACAAAGCTTAAGGTCAAAACTATTTAAAACCCTAAAAAACCCTAAATAAGGACCTAATGAAAGAAATGAAGGATAAGAGATATCATAATGGACAATAATGACCATGAAATTGATTGGATAATATATAATAATCTCTATGGGACCTTTATATCACATTGATTTGTACCCTATCTATATGGACAATATTGAATTTGGCTTTCTTTGAATATTTTGAGTGTTTTATAGGTTCTAAGAAATTTCAAGAGGTGAATATAAATTTGGGATAAATATAAAGACTATATTATAAATATATATGTAAATTTAATGTTTCATCAAATATTCTAAGTGCATCTACCACTACCTTCATCTCAACCAGTCAAAAATGGCAAAGTGAGCAAGATAGTGAGATGTGTGAGAACTTTAAGTGGAAGCCTATTTAAGGTGTAGCTAGAGAATTTAAGGCCATAAAAATACTTTCTAAGTGTTATTCACCATATTTTATGGATTTTCATGAGAAACTAAATCCATATTTGAGTCTAAGTGTGAAGGGTAAGTGAAAGAGGAGTTTCTTTGACTGTAGGCAGTGATGGCTCACTTATAGAAGAATCTAGATGATTAAGAATGTAGCCAATGCATGGAGGATCATGTATATAACCCCTCCCACTCATTTAAATCATGATATATATATATCAATATTTAGTTGTGGTATGTTCCAAAAGTGTTGAATGATGAAGTCAGTTTTTTATGCAGAATGAGATCTCATACACCACATTTTATGAGTTGCATAAATTAGAGGGCCATTTATCCTATCAAACCTTACATCATCTATATCCTAATTAATTTTAATACATATTCAACTTCCCCTCTTATCATTACAAGTGTTCAAGTGAAATTTTTACTTATCTTCTCCCACTTCTCTCTCTAATGCTATAAGTAGCTACCATTTTGGCCTTTGTAATCTAATGCCACATCTAGTATAGTAAAACTCTACTAATTTGATGTCATATTTTACCTTAGAATAATTCAATTAATCTAGTTATGAGTTTAATAATATATTTTTTGAGTGTGCAAAATGATGAATGGTTAAGTTTGTTGATTCTATCCTTTGCTTTTCCTTGTCCTTTCATGTCTCCTACAAGAAACTCTCATTTTAGCTGGTCATATAGAGTGTAGTCAAGTGTGTAAGGATCCTTTCAAGTGTATTATTGTCCTTGGAGTGTGAAAATTTCCCTTTGGTTAATGTAGAGTAAAAATTTACTCTGCATTTCATTCTATTTTGTTCAGTCACGCGCTGTGAACTTTTGTCTTCGCATACTTTGGTACGAGATGGCAGAGTTTTGAAATAGAGTAGGGGCTCTATTTTCCTTTTGATTCATTTTTGTCTAAGTGTTGAAGTAAAGTGAAAGCTAACAAGTGTCATCATTCAAGACACCTTTCATATTTTCTATGAGTTGGTTGGAATGTGCCACGTATCTCATAGTGACTCAGTGGAATGCGCCAAGTGTCATCATCCATAGTTTCATATTAGCACCTGCATTTCATCTCTTTTTAGTGAAAGATTTTAACAAGATAAGTATCAGGATCAAGTAGAAAGAGCCAAGTGGCAGTCATAGAAGGTCTTAATTTTGCTTTTCTAAAAGTAATGGAAGATGCCATGTATCCCAATAGAATAAAGTGGAAGCCACCACATGTCGCGATATAAATTATCTTCATTTTGCTTCACTAATATAGCAAAGACTGTGGTGGTTCCCAAGTTTTATTTCTTAAGCAAGCAGAAGCCACCAGGTGTCACTATCTATGTAAATGTGAAATGAGACCCAATTATTTCTATGGTATAAATAGAGTAAAGCAGAGATTGCCACATGTCATCATTCACAGGTTTCTAAAAGGGTAGCTAAAAGTAGTGGAGATCACCACGTAACCCCAGATAACTAAAGCAAAGATTATCATGTGTCCTTTAATATAAGCAGTAGAGACTGACACTTATCCCTATGGCCCTTTTAATGTTACTCAGGTAAGAAATGTTTTGGGTCTTATTTTCTTTTAAGCTATTGAAGTTTCGAGGAAGCAGATAGCGACAAGTGTCAAAGGTGGAACATTCCTGAGCAAAGACACAAAAGAGTATAAGTTATGTGGAAAGTGCCACATGTCTTCAATAGGTGTTAAAAAACATGCCAAGTGTCATTTTCCAATGTCTCCTTAGTAATAGGAAGATTTTCAAAGAATTAGCTAAGTGTTATCTAGCATTTAAGAGAAGGGAGCATCCTACAATCTGTTTTAGCTAATGAACTACCAGAAGACAAAGCGTTTTAGAATCTATAAAATATCTTCTATTAGACACGGCCAGTTTGGTGGAGATTTGATTTGGGCCATTAGATTGAGAGCAAGCAAACAATCTAGAGTGAATACAAGGCTATAAATAAGGGTGCATAGATCACTAGGAGGGATCATAATCATGAATTATTAGAGAGAATTTTGATAAAGAATTATTGTAAAGAGTCTAGACTTTCTAGAGCTGTGACTATGTAATATCATTTGATTTTGTCTCATTTTATTGAGTTGAAAAGTTTATATAATTATACGTGTTTTTGTGCCTCTTATATGATTGGAAAATTTAACTAAGAAGATGGAACCCTATGCATTTGTTGATATTTTCTGTGTCATTTTCAAAAGTAGTCTAGGCTGTAGACTTTCTAGAGTTATGATTAGGAATGTCATTTGCTTTTGTCTCTTTTTCTTGAATTGAAAGTTTTATATAATTGTACATGTTTTTGTGCCTATTATATGACTAAAAAATTCAAATAAAAATATTGAACCCTATGCCTTTGTTGACATTTTCTATATCACGACAAAAATAGTCTATGTTATGAGACTCTATTTCTATTATTTCTATCTTTTACATTGATCATGCACTTGTTTGCTCTTAAATGTAAATGAATCCTACATATAGTTTCATTGTGCTTAAGATTAAGGTCGAATTACATTCAGGCACATCGCCATAGATTAGATTTCCTTTCTTGCATTTGTGTTTCTGATTTAAATTCCTAGCCCTTTTCCTAGTATCTACTTAATATAAAGAAGAACCAACTTCTCAAAAATCTGGGGGTTGTTTCAAGATGCAAGTCCCATATCTTGAAACTTCCCATTGTTGTTGATTAGAATCATGTGCAATTTTAAATCATCAATAGTTTTTGGCATGCCTAGTGGGACCAATCTTTCAAGGAGTTGAAGAATTTTTGGTGTGTTCTTCGACCAACCAGCCTTTGGAGGTTTTTATTTTGTCAACACCAATGGTGACTCTGAGTTGAATCAGCTAATTAAGCAGTCCTGGTATCATCAAGAAATCACCATTCGGTATGTATAATTTCATTACTCAAAATTATGGGTCTTATGCTCCATATATTTTTGATCAACCTAATCTCTTTGCCAATCGACCCATTTCCACCTTCAAATAAGCACTGCTGGGATATAAAAATAATGTAGTAGATCTTGATGCTAGAAGGGGATGTGGCCAAGAAATCCCTAATCATGTCTTCCATCAAATGAGAAATGCACTAGATCTAGTTAAGAGTGAATGGGCTCCCATTGAAAGAACCAATTGGCAAAGGCTTACAAATAAGATGTTGGATGTGTGTGGCTTGATTGCATTTTTAGAAGAGAAGTTAAGTATTCATGAGAGACAGACTTACCAAGTCTATCAAACTGCATATTCACTACCACAAGTTTCATATCAGATATACGTAGCCCCTGCTCATGAGCCAAGTCAAACCTATCAAGGTCCTTTCCCCAATTATGTCAAGTCTATGTTGGCAGCAAGGGAAGAGGAATCTAAACCCTCACTTCCCCCTCAAGTCCCTCCCATCCTTCCTCAAGAAGCTTCTTGTTTTTCATCACAGCCTTTATGCACTCCCCACTTCTATAATGATTCCTATGAGCTCCAAGAAAGACTCTTTCAAGAAAATCTAGCTAAGCAAATTGAGGAATTAGAGGCAAAGATAAGATTGCTTAGATAAAGAGAGATAGAGCTTTAAGACCTTAGAGAGGATCCTACGCCAAAAAATACCTCTTCTACCAATCCTCAGATCTCTCAACATGATGTCCAAATTCAAAGTTGGAAGAGGGAAAATCATGAACCAGCTAGGGATCTTGAAGAAGATAAAATTGCTACCTCTTCCCAAGGGAAAATTTCTAGTCACAAGGTCATGAGTTGGAAACAAACAATGGAATCATGGGGCAGAAAGAAGGAGGAGAAAGGCTTTTCTCAAAGCCTTAAAGAGGTTGAGGCTACTCTCACTCATGATGATGATCAAGTAGAAGATCCTACATTTGAACACACCTCATCTACATCCCTCCAAGAGAGCTATCAAGCTACATCTGATATAGATGAAGTGATGTACAAATGGAAAGAAGAGAATCATTCAATTCTAGCTCAAGAATTATCTCATCTTCTGCATATGTATAATCATCAGTCTTCTTCTTTATCCCTTTCCAAAGAGGAATATATTTTGGAAGAAGCAAGTAAAGAGGAGTATACTCAGTTCATGGCCAGTCAAGAAGATTTCATGAGTGTAGATGAGGAGGAAATCACCATAGGTATATTCTTTGATGAACAAGAGGACAAGTCACAATTTTTTGCCTCAATATATGATGAGGAAGAGATAATTTCTAACTTTCTTCTCACTTTGCAAGAAGATATGGAGGAGCATGGACACTTCCTTGATCAAGTCATTAGGGCAGGTTACACTATTCTTCAAAGAGGCCATGAGCTGGCCAGATGTGGAGAAGACAAGATTGAGACTCAAATAAGTATGCAGAGGGGATGCAAGCTTTTAGACTTATCCTTTCAAGAGGTTGAATTCATCGAGGATGATCATGCAATGGAACCCAAAAATGAAGCAAAAGGAGATAAACTAATCAATAAGGTATATCTAAGGGCTTATGGTGATGAGCCAAAAACCATTAATTTCTTGATGAGACACACCAATATGAAGAACCAACATTTGACAAGCTTTAAAAAATAATAAGAGTATGTATATAGTGGAAACAGGTTTGAATCTGATTCACTCAGATGTAGGCCAATCAAAGTGGCAAAAAAGATGAGTAAGTCACTAGAGCTCTATCCCATTCAGCCATTTGTCTGGCACCATAAGTCTTCTCACCATGAAGGAAACTTCAAAATTTTTCCTTTTGATCTAGGAGGGAGGCAAATATACCTAGTTAGCTATATATAGTAGTTTGCTTTTAGTTGTGTTGCTCTATTTTCCCATTTTTCTTTCCCACTCTCTCTTTTAAACAAGTGTTCTTTGAGCACGTGGCCATGACTCAGAATCTTTTCAAAATTTTCAAGACTCTCGACACAGTAAGTCTCTCTCAAATCTCCATAATTCACCAGATGTGTTTGATTCATAAGTGCCAGAAGTGGAAGCTATTTTGATCTAGCTTGAATTCCAATTAAAGGTTGTAGTTCATATTTTGTAGAGTTTTCACACAAGGACATCATTAACCTTGATTTATCTTTCCAAGAGTTGTAAAATAAGCAGGGGCTATTTGATGTTGAATGGTTTGTTTATCAGACGGCCTTACTAAAGTTGTGATTGTTGCCACATTTTTATATGCGAGAAATTGTGGTTTCTTTTTTAGCAGGCTCAAAAGTCCTTAGGGTTGCCAATAACTGTAGAGTAAAAATTTACTCTACGTTTCATTCTATTTTGTTTAATCATGTGCCACAAAATTTTGTCTTCGCATACTTTGGTCCGAGATGGTAGAGTTTTGAAATAGAGCACTGGCTCTATTTTCCTTTTGATTCATTTTTATCTAAGTGTTGAAGTAAAGCGAAAGTTGACAAGTGTCATCATCTAAGACATCTTTCATATTTTCTATGAGTTGGTCAGAATGTGCCATGTATCTCATAGCGTCTCAACATAACGTGCCAAGTGTCATCATCCATGGTTTCATATCGGTACCCGCATTTCATCTCTTTTCAATGAAAGGTTTTAACAAGCTAAGTATCAGGATCAAGCAGAAGCACCAAGTGGCAGTCATGGAAGGTCTCAAATTTGCTTTTCTAAAAGCAATGAAAGATGCCATGTATCCCAGTAGAAGAAATTAGAAGCCACCACATGTCGTGATCTAAATTATCTTCATTTTGTTTCACTGATATAGCAAAGACTATCGTGGGTCCCAAGTTTTATTTCTTAAGCAAGCAAAAGCCACCACATGCCACTATCTATGTAAATGTGAAATGAGAACCAATTATTTATATGGTATAAATATAGTAAAGCAAAGACCACCATGTGTCATCTTCCGTAGGATTATAAAAGGGTAACTAAAAGCAATAGAGATCACCACGTAACCTCAGATAAGTAAATCAGAGATTTCCATGTGTCTTTTAATAAAAGTAGCAGAGACTGACACTTGTCCCTATGGCCCTTTTAAAGTTACTCAAGTAAGAAATGATGTGGGTCTTATTTTATTTTAATCTATTGAAGTTTTGAGGAAGCATATAGCGACAAGTGTCAAAGACGAAACATTCCTGAGCAAAGACACAAAAGAGTATAAGTTATGCAGAAAGTGTCGCATGTCTTCAATAGGTGCTACGAAACATGCCAAGTTTCATTTTCTGGTGTCTCCTAAGTAATAAGAATATTTTCAAATAATTGGCTAAGTTTTATCTAGCATTTAAGAGAAGGGATCATCCTGCAATCTGTTTCAGCCAATGAACTACCAGAAGACAAAGAGTTTTAGAATCTATAAAATATCTTCTGTTAGACACTACCAGTTTAGTGGAGATTTCATTTGGGCCATTAGATTGAGAGCAAGTAGACAATATAGAGTGAATCCAAGGCTATAAATAAGGGTGCAGAGATCACCAAGAGGAGGGATCATAATCAAAAATTATCAGAGAGAATTTTGAGAAAGAATTATTGTAAAGAGTCTAGACTTTCTAGAGTTGTGACTAAGTAATATCATTTGCTTTTGTCTAATTTTTTTGAGTTGAAAAGTTTATATAACTATACGTGTTTTTGTGCCTCTTATATGACTATAAAATTAAAATAATAAGATTGAGCCCTATGCATTTGTTGATATTTTCTGTGTCATTTGCAAAAGTAGTCTAGGCTGTAGACTTTCTAGAGTTTTGATTAGGAATGTCATTTTCTTTTATCTCTTTTTCTTGAGTTGAAAGGTTTATATAACTGTATGTGTTTTTTTGCCTCTTATATGACTAGAAAATTCAAATAAGAATATTTAACCTTATTCCTTTGTTGACATTTTCTATATTAGGACGAAAGTAGTATATGCTATGAGCCTCTGTTTCTATTGTTTCTATCTTTTACATTGATCATGCACTTGTTTGCTCTTAAATTTAAATGAATCCTACATATAGTCTCATTGTGCTTAAGATTAAGGTGGAATTACATTTAGGTACATCACCATAGATTATATTTCCTTTCTTGCATTTGTGTTTCTAATTTAAATTCCTAGCCCTTTTCCCAGTATCTACTTAATATAAAGAAGAACTAGCTTCTCAAAAATATGGAGGTTGTTTCAAGACGCAAGTCCTATATCTTGAAACCTCCCATTATTGTTGATTAGAATCAAGCACAATTTTAAATCATCAATAGTTAATTTTCCTTGTGTTTCTTCATACATCTCACCTCTATATTGAAACACTCATGTTATAATATTTTAGGATTTTGAGACTAGTTTGTATGATTTATTTCTTAGTGAATGAAATGTGATGGTCACGTGTAAAACATCTAGGTTTATCACCCCCTATATTAGGTTCATTTAATTTAAATTAAAACTCTTTCCCCCATAATCAAGCATTAGCATAGGTGAAAGCACTTAAAGATACATTCAGGGAGCTAACCCTTAAATCTAGAGGTTCACTTCCACTATATGTAAACCCACATGCCTAGAAAGTGTGCCCATTTTTCCCAAATATAGAGGAGGATTGAACACCTTCTTCTAAGGTGAAATATTTGGTGACAATGTTTTTGGAATTACTAATTAGACCAAGGCCCAAGAGAGTGGAAATATTATTGGTGTGCCTTTCCTCTAATTAGCTTTTAGAAGTAAGCAAGTTAGCACTAATGGCAACTCCAAATGAAAAATTCTAGTTATAAGAATCCTTGGTATATCTCACTAAATATTTTGATCTATTTTTGCATCTCCTATAACATATGAAGTTGATATGAATATATATGGTGAATACCCCTATCATGAACCTCTCTATCAACCTTTTTATAAACCACATTTTACTCCTCAATAGTCCTATCATAATGGCTACCAATCTTATGATCCATGGAATCCCTATAGTCCTCCATTTCCCTCTCCATATAGACACCATGTTATTTTAAAACCATATGAGGAGGGATACCAATAATTGTATCAATAAATTTCTTCATATTAGTTCTAATATGAACCTTATCATTCACACCATGAAGCCTGTCAACCTCAAAAGTACTCCTATGAGTCTTGCCATGAGGAATCAAATGTTTACATGGACTGTATACAAATATATTACAAGGAAACATGTGGATTACTATAGGCTATAATTCTCAAGATGAATTTGGTCTTGATCCACATCATTACCTTCCTCCTCCTCCATCAACCCCATGTCATGTCCAATCTTTCTTGGCACTCTTACCAAAGTTGATAGATAGTGAAAACAATATGGGAACATGGGATGACGAGTTTTATGTTCTTCCTAATCATCTCATGGAATGGTTAAGAAATTTTTTCCAAAGATGGATGAGTGCATGAGAGGTGGTTTAAGTTGAATTTAATAGGGTATCAAAGAACAAATGGATTTGGCAAAGAAGTTCCTTCAAGGCTCAATAAATAGGCTATGTTTTTGGGAGGATAAATATCTCAAAAATGTACATTTTATTATTGAAGAGCCTCAAGGATACTATTTACAAAATATAAATCCTACTTATATAGGTGTTTTTCCTTATGATCAACCTAATAAGTCACTTCCCTATGACCTTACTTGTGCATTCCTCTTTCCTAAATCCACTCATAAGCCCTCTCTATCACCCCACCTCTAACTCATCAACCTTACACTACACCTCATACTCTATATCTTTCACATGAGTGCATTCATCAACCGACCACCTTGCCCTTTATTAAGGAAGAACCCATCTTGAGGGAAGCAAGTGAAGAGGAAAAAACCCAAGCTATGGTTGATCAATAAGATGTCATGAGTGACTATGAGGAAGAGATCACCATAAGGACTCCCCTTGGTGAACAAAAGGGTAATCCTACCTTCTTGAAAGAAGATAAACATATTGAAGACTCTTCTATAGTTATCTATGAGGAATGTAGCCAAGACTTGAAGAAATATATGTTTGAAGAAGACTCCATATCTAATCATGAGGTTGTGGAAGATCATCTTAAACATGGATTTGAATGTTGTATCAAATATGGAGAGCAATTATAATTCATCCCTCAAGAGGTTACAGTTTGAGAAGAATCTCTTGAGACCAAGGTGAAAGTTGTTATTCTTGGATATTAATCAATACCTTAGCCTAATGTTGAATCACCCTTAGATGCCTTGGAAAACAAAGATGATTAGCTTGATGATCTCATACATCAATAAGAAAATAATGAAGAGGCAGTGGTTATAAATAACAAGGAGAGTAAGGATGACTGAAAACAACAAATGGAGCTATTTCAATAACTTGAATATCTTTTCCAAGTTTATGGAAAAGTTCTTGAGAAGGTGGAGAAAGAGTCTTATATGGAAGACAATGACCAATATTAGGTAGAATATATAGATCTCCTTGACGAGCTTGAATAAATTGTAGTTGAGAAGAAACCCAACCTCATTGAAACAACCATGAAAACTAAGAAGATATGTCTTGTTGAACCACCATTAGAGGTCATAGTTGAGGAGCCATATGAGAAAGTTGAGGCCATTTGGATGAAAGAAAAGTTCATTTCCATAGCTAGCCTTTTTGGAGTTGCTTGGTTCTCATTGGACACCATGCCAATGAAGTTGGCGAACACCATGAATAAGATGGAGGCATCAATGCCAAAGTTAAAAAGGATACATGTCTCATTAAATCTTTCATGTCATGAATCAAGAGAGGTTCCAAACTTCCCCTTTGATCTAGGAGGAAGTGTTCATCTTAGGTTAGTTAGTGTTTGAGTTAGTTGTTTGGTTTTTGTATGTGTTCCATAAGTGCTCAAGAAGTACATGTGTGTTTCTTGTATTATATGTTTTTTCTTTTTAGTTTTCTATTATTTGGTTTATTTTCAAGTAAATTTATGTCTCAAACCTAGTGTACATGTGATTACATGGCCCAATGGACAAGATTAGGCAATTGGTCATGGAATAACAACCATACCACCCTTGGGAAATCACCAAAGATGTTGACCATTTTGATCACAAGTCAAAATGGGTCAACCCCCATATAGTAAAAAAATTATATATGGGTACAACATAGTTTCATAGGGTGTTTTTTTAATTTCATTTGATGTAATTTAATTCCATTTTAGCCTTCGTCATAGTCTAATTAATTCTTATGTCAATATGAGTTACTTAGGGGTCAATTTGGGGTCTTATATGCAAGTGGAATGCTTTTAAAGGTGTTAAAGTGTCCTAGTTTTTTTTCCAAAATCCAATATGTCATATTTATTATTAGGAATGTTAGTTTCATTTGAAAGTTGTAGGTTCTCTAACTGATCAATAAGAAAACAACTAAAAAAGAAGAGTTTGGCATTTGTATGGCCTATGAGAGAGAATGACACATGGGAGAAGGTTATAAAATGCATATTAATCTTCCTTATACTAATTTACATTATTTACATACTATATAAATACCAATTTGAGCTAAAATTGTTCTGCTCCTCCATCTCCTTTCTAAACATGTAGAACTAGTCAATGGGTTTTTGGCTAGTATAGCTAGTTGAAGGACTTCAAGGTAAAAAAACTTTGGGAGATGATATTAAAATAAAATATATTAATTTTAATAATAATACTTCAATAATTTTTTGATTGTGCTTTATGAATCATCTCTAAAAAGTTGAGTATGCTTTTTTGCTCACTGTTTCCCATACCTTATAGGTTTTGATATTATTTGGATGATTCCATAAAATCTAGTTAATGAGAGTGAATAAGAATGACAAGGACATATTAAACTCATGTTACCAATTATTTTTTTAATGTTTCAAAGTGTTTTGAAAGGTAAATCATCTCAGGTTTGTAAATTGGTCTCACTTGAAGATGATAGGCAAGTTTTCACCATCTGCAAAATCCTCATGCCTTGGTAGTGATTCTAAGTGATGATAATAGGTTAATTATAATTTTTAAAATTTAATATTTATCACATCACATTTAAATCTAATTCTCAAAGGAAACCTTCCATAGTACTACAATAATAAGCACCATACAATCAATTTACTCTATGGTTATTATACACAGTCAACTAAGTGAGCTATGAAAAGCTCTGAAACACATACAAGGATTTTTGATTGAGGTCCTAATATAATCAATTGTGATAACTAGACCTCCTATATAGTAAGGGTTCCTATAGAAGTTTCATCCACAACCATGGTGAGTTAAGTAAAATAAAGGTTTATATATAATTTATTTAGAATTAATTATGGTCTAAATGTGTTTATAATTATCTTATAACATTAAAAAACAAGTTAAGCCCTAGGTTTCACCATAGAGAGCATGAGTAGACATGGTTCAATATGCTCACAGTCTTCCACCATTAATGAATATGTACAAGAGTTTCATGAGGATGTCATTTTGGAAAGGAAGCCTTGATACTTATTTCAAATCATTTGAAGTGGGAAGATTGCATTGAGATACTTGGTGAGGGTCTAGAGTGCATCATAAGCACATAAATATTGCACACTAAGTACAATACTATTCACTACCTCTACACATTGTTGACACTGGAGATTGTACCCGGTGGCAGGAAAATAGGTTCCTGCCCTCTCCCTGCAACATGGAAACTCCTCTCTCACCTGTGGGATGGCGAATCAAGAGAGGAGAGTCTCAAGGTATGGGCTAGTTCCATTTGATGTATCTTGTTTGTTTTAGCAAGAAAAAATTTACGTACAGGCATATATATATATATATACAACTATAAACTGGGTGGGAATGAAAAGGGAAGAAAGTGGAAGAAAGCAAACAGCCTACTCTAAAGAGGTGATACACCAAAGTAAAGGTTTGACCCTCCCACATCCACACTCAGAATCAGACCAAACAATATGGCATGCACTTCAGGCTTGGCAAAGAAACTAGTTTACAAGGAAAGATAGGGAAAGGTCCTCAGAAAAATAGAGATAGAGACTCACCAAGGTGTTTTACTACACACACTGTAAGTGACTTCCCTTGTCTTACTTCTCAAAAGAACTCTTCTCCTATGAACTGTGAATTGGAGCCCTATAGATGGCTGGTCTATTGGCATTAACCTATGAAAGCATCGAAGACAATGACTAAACACAAATAATACTCATGACATACATAGAGAATCTATCCAAGATGGAGGCAAAAACTATATTTGTATTGACCCAGGTGAAATTTTCGCAGAGCTGCACCCTTTACAAAATGTGGAAGATTCTTAAAATAACCAAGTCCACCTATTTATATGGAAAAGCCAAGAGGAGACTCATTGGCACTTTGCTTGCAAGTGGCTGCTCGAGTCTTCATTGGGAAAGGGAAAAAACACTGTAGTTGACGTCAAAATTTTTGCTGAGACCATGCTTGCTACCTTGTCTTTTCTCCATTTTGTCCTATCTAGTCTACGGCTTGCCTTCCTTTTTGCCAACTTGACGTCCTTCATGCTGGCCCAGACTACTGATGGGTATTTCTTGTTTTGCATGTGGTCTGCTCCTCTGCTAATTAGTCAAGCTTTTTTCCATGTTTTGCAGGCTTTTTTCCCCGCAGACTGTTGTTCATGATCAAATTACTGCTCAATCCACTGACTATTGTTCACGGTAATTTTCTTGTTGAGGATGGTTGTTCCATGCTATATATTGGCCACATCAGATATGTGCTAGCTTCAACGGTTTGCTTGTATGTTTTGCGGGCTTTGAAAGCCCCACGGGTTTTGTTCGGGCTTGGCTTGGTCTCGCAGGCTACTTAAAGTTCTGCGGTCTTTTTATTGCTCAATACTATTCATGGTATTTTCACATTGGTAGGCATTTCCTCAGCACCCTTCCTTATGTCTCTGTGCTTGCCTATGTCTTTGCTATTTATGGGTCCCTTTGTTACTTCATGGCACCTTCCTTCTAGCCCTTTAATTGGTCTGGTGTTTTATCGGGTCCATTGGCAATCACATAGACTACCTTTGACGGTCGCGGTTTGCTCTTTAACTACTCCCAGGATTTTTAATGTTTTGTCGAGCTTGCCTTGATTTCCATGCGGGCTTTGAATTTTCATCAGGCTCTAAACGGCTCCTAGGGGCTTTGAATTTCCGTAGATAAATTGTCTACGGTAAATTCCCGCAGGCAATTTGTTCGAGGAAATTTTGCCCGGCCTGTTTGGTGTGTAACCCATGGACTTTGTTTGCAGGCATTTCCCGCGGACAAAAAGTCTATGAAAATTTTGCTTTGGCATTCCCTTTTTATTTTTCCATGCAACTCAACTCCTTTGCCTTTGCATTTGCGCTAAGCCATGCCTGCAGGAATTCAGGACTTGGTTAAAATTTCATGAATTCGTTTGAACCTTGGACCTCAACCCAGACTATAATGAACTTGGGTCCCTTTCATTACAAAGTGCTGGCCCTCCACTAAGGTGATGAAATTTGAACAAAGAAAGTGCTAGACTGATCAAGAACAAGGTCATTAGACTAAAATGTTGAACTAAGCTGGACGAGGCCAATGAACTTCGAAGAAGACAGAATAAAAGCCAATAAACCAACCACTCAAAACAAAATATTGAACCAATCATGTTGAAACAAGTAGAGAAACACTGGCATTAAACTGAACCCATTGAACCAAAAATGGTTCAATGGTTCGACGAATCGAAAATGGATGAACCAAGTGCTGAGGAACTATGCCCTTTGAATTGAACTCACTGAACTCGCCAACTGATGAATTAGGCTGAGCCAATGCTTGAAACAAAACTATCGAACCTTAAAGATGGACCTTGCAACCTGAAATTAACTGGCCATGCAAAGCAAGTGTAGAAGGTGATCGAGATTTTGCCTGTGGGCAAAATTGGTCAACAAATTGGTGAGTCATAGGGGAAGCATGCCTCCTATGCTTAGGACCCAGTTGCCTTTGAATATGCATTGGGGACAGAGTCAGATGGTAACTTTGAAGAGAGTTCACAATAGCCTTTGAGATCCCAAAATCACACCTAAAACTTTCACCCCCATACGTAAAAGGAAACACACAAGGCTAAAAACAACTAACTGTGCAAACTGCACTTCGGGAAAACAGGAAAGAAAACAAAGGAAACTATGTATAGCCAAACCAAAAATATCAGTGGCAATGCTTCAGATGTATCCCATTAACTAGGATACACAGTTTTTCACTGTCCAACCTAGAAAGTTGGAACGCATTATGTTGCTTGCATTGAGTGATTATGTAAGGACCACTCCATAGGGCATCCAATTTTGCATGCTTTCCAGGTTTAGCTCTATCTTCATCCCATTTCAAAAAAATGTCTCCTTTAGAGAAATATTTTGATGAAGATTTCTTATTGAAGTGTCCTTTTATTTTCTATTAGTGACTAGACATGGCAGCCATGGCATGGTCCCTTATCTCTTGGAGCTCCACTAGCTCACATAGTCTGACTTCCATGCTGGTTCCTTCTTCTAACTGTTGCTAATGGGCGAGATCTAATGCTGGCAGTTCAAGTGAGATGGAAAACCTAGCTTCCCTTCCATATATGAGTGTATATGGGGAATTTTTGATTGATCTCTTCAGTGTGATTCAATCAGCCCATAAAGCTATCTTCAGCTTGGCATGCCAAGTTCTCTGATTTTCTTCCATGGTCCTCTTTATAATCCTGATCAGATTTTTGTTGGAGGACTCAGCCAACCCATTCCCTTGTGGGTAGTAATTTGATGAAGTGCTGAGGTATATACCATACCTTAGCACCCATTCACTAGTTTTGGTTCCCAGAAAAGCCAAGGCATTATCTGAGATTATGGTGGTTGGGACCCCAAACCTTGTCACTAGGTCTTCATAGAAATCTAGGACTGCACTTTCATTCACTTCCTTCAAAGCAATGGCTTCCACCCACCTAGTGAAATAATCCATAGCAGTCAGGACCCATTTGTGTCCAGCACAGGAGGGAGGATTGATCATCCCTATGAAATCCAGGCCCCACTGCATGAATGGTTGTTCAACTTGAATGGGCTATAGGGGCATGGTAACCAATCGCTATTTTCCATCAAAAATTGCACACTTCTGGCACTTCCTTACCCAGGCATAGGTATCCTTGAAAAGAGTGGGCTAGAAATAGCCAACTCTCATTATTTTTTCTACTGTGGTCTTAGGGGTAAAATGGCCGCTTGCTGGCCCATCGTGAAACTCAGTCAATACCTTGTCAGCCTGACTAGGGTCAATGCATCTTAGGAGAACCCCAGAGAGATCCTTCCTAAATTATACTCCATCAATCAAAACATAAGGAAGGGATTGAAGTTTAAAATACCTTCTTTCAACCCTACTGAGACCCTATGGAAATTCGCCCATAAGAAGGAATCACCTCATGTCCAGCGTCCAATCTCTTATGACAGCTGGTTCTTCTGTAGTGGTTACATCATGGATCAGCAAGTTGTCTTCACCCTTTTGTCTCAAATTTGTAGCTAGCTATTCACACAGGCCCCTTCCTCTCACCAACTTGGAAATTTTGATGTCTATGTCATACTCCATCACTTTGGTGATCCATATCACTCTTTTCTCATTTAAGTCTCGATTGGTTAAGAATTCCTTGATGCCAAGATGTGAAACCATGAGATGGATCCTTCTGTTTAACAACATATATCTGAATTTCTTCAGGCTATGCACAACTGCCAGGACTTGCTTCTCTATGTCGGTGTACCTAATTTTGAAGTCCTCTAACCCTTGGCTAAAGAAGGCAAGTGGTTGCTTGAGGTCATCACTATTTGCTTGAGTAAGCATAGCAGATATCACTTCTCCATTGTTGAAGGTATAGAGATTGAGGTCTTTATTTAAGTTGGGGCTGATTAGAGTGGGAGCCTGGGTCAAAGCCTGTTTGATGGCTTCAAAGCTATCTTTTCTTGGCATTGTCCAATTGAATTCCTCACCCTTCCTCAGCATAGAGGTTAGGGGTTTAACTATCTCAGAAAAATTTAGAATGAACCTTCAAATGAAATTTATTTGGCCAAAGAAACTCTGCAGGCCTTTCTTGTGCTTTGGTAGGGACATCCCCAGGATGGAGCTGACTCTCTCGGGGTCAATAAACAAACCTTTCTTGGACACAATGTGGCCAAGAATTTTCCCCTCATGAACAAAAAATTCAAATTTCTTTGGATTTAGAGAGATGCCAAATTCCCTACACCTCTTAAAAATCTACCTGAGGTTTTCCATGTGCTGGCCCGCCTCCGTGGAGAAAACCATTATATCATCAAGGTACACCAGCACATTCTTATTTATCAAACCACTGAAAGCCATGTCCATGGCTCACTTGAAGGTAGCACCAGCATTGGATAGCCCAAAAGGCATCTTCTGGTAGGTGAACGTCCCCCATTTAGTGGTGAAGGCTATTTTGTATTGGTTGCAGCCTTGTACCAGAATCTGATTATATCTCGAATAACCATCTAGGAGGGAGAAACGTTCAGAACCAGTTACCTTTTAGAGGATCTGATCCATGTTCGAAAGGGGATAATGATCTTTTAAAGAGACTTTATTAAGGTCTCTGAAGTCGACGCATAGCCTGATCTCCCCATTTTTCTTTTTAACTGGAACCAAATTGACCAACCATGAGGAATGTTTGATTGAAAATATAATGTCGGACTCAATCAACTTAACCAATTCTTTCTGCATAAGGAGTTTGATCATCAGATTAATAGGCCTCTATTTTTGTGTGACTGGTTTTGCACCTTCCTCTAATTCAATGGTGTGCTGGGCGAGTCTTGGATCGAAGCCTTTCAAGTCACTATAATTCTAGGCAAAGACGTCAACAAACTCCTGACATAGCAGAATGAAAGCTTGCCTTTCTTGAAATGTGTAGACCTTACCAAGCGCTAGCAACTTATCCTTGAAGATTTCAACTTTTTCATAATTCTCCTCTCTTGTAGTGATGCATGCTTTTTCATCTCTTAGTTGGTCATCTCCGTTGAAAATACTTTCAAGTGTGACTAGACCCTTAGGGAGTTTATTGTTCTTCAATTGAACAATCTAATTTCCATATTGCTGCTGCAATTTCACTTGATTGTGGACTGCGAACTCATCTTTTTCCTGTAAGAAGAGAGCTATCTGCTGGTTACTTTCGAAGACCTACCAATTTTTAATATTGTCTAGAATTGAAGGCTGAACCACCACTTTTAAATGGCGTGAACCATAATCCCTGCTTATCTCTTTTGAAACATCAAATTAGGCGCCAACAGCTGTCAGCCTGTCAGCTTGCTTATTTTGTTCCCTGGGAATCGAGGTAATGTTAAGAGCAAGGAAATCCTCCATCAAGTCCCAAACTTTGTGCTTGTAAGACTTCAGCAAGGAGTTCTTGGTCAGGTTCAGGCTTCTTATTTGGTTCACAATTAATTCACTATCCCCTAGGATTTGCAACTCCATAATCCCTCTCTTCCTTGCCCACTCAAGTCCATGGATCAAAGACTCATATTCTGCAACATTACATGTGCAAGAGAACTAGAAATAGAAAGATGAAAAGTCCCTTTCTTTAGAAGGGGAAACTAACATTGCCCCACCACCAGTGCCTAGTTTACTTCTGGAACCATCGAAGTATAGCTGCCACAAGCCAAGGTCTTCTTTGTTTTCCTTCATTATATTGGACATGATGGTGCCTTCTTCATGCAAGCAATAGATGCCAAGGTCTACTTCCTCAATAAACTTATAAGGATCGTGCTTGAAGTTATCACTTCCCCACTCATCCAAGAGTAGATCTGCGACTCCTTCAAGAGCAAAAGATGAAGATTGGTCTGTCTGAGACTCTTCTGGATCGATGATAGTGTAACTAACATTCACTGCCTTGGGTGAATAGGGCTCTAGGTGGTCCTTGTAGAGTGGCTTGGATTCAATTTTCACTTTGGTCTTGTACTTGGTTCTAAAAACCAGATATGACCAATTCGCTGCTAGATAGCCACCTATCTTAGACATAAAGTCCCTAGACAAATAGATTGTGAAATATGGAGGAACGTCTGCCACCACTATATCATGGGGGATTGAGAATGTCGGGTAGGCATGCAATGTTAAACTCAATCCTTTTAGGATTTTGACTTTCTTTTTAGGTATCCCATCTAGTTGCAAGACTCCTTTGTTCATTGCTTCATACTTTAATCCCATCTTATCAGTAATGCACTTGGGCATGACTGAAGTGCTAGCCCCGCTGTAGATTATGCAATTGTGTACTAAGAAATCCCCTATGATCAAAGATACATAAAAGGGGGGAGTCCTTTCTTCTTTCTTTACCTGACTTGAAGCAGAAGGCTGCCCATTCATCATTAGGATGTTATTAGTGTCTACTGGGACGGCCTATTGATCTAGCTCATGCAATTATTTCTTCAATACGTCCCTTTGTCCTGGAAGAGACAACGAATCCCATAGAGAAATGCTCACATGCAATTTCTTCATTTGATCAACTATATTAACTTGGGGGCTGATTCCCTTTGTGCTTTCCTTTGGGCTAATCCCGACTGGAGCTGTAGACTGAGGAGCTAGAGGTGCAGATGGTTGTCTGGAAATTGGGGCCCTTTGAAATGGGTGTGATGGAGGATTCATTGCTATCTGAGGGGAAGCTTGTGCTTCTCCAACTGATCTTATTTTAAATCTCATGTTGTCTGCAACGTAATCAATCTAATTGTCTACAGTGCCCCCATGATTAATTGCATAGAGCTTGCCTTCTTCATGATTTATTAGGGTAGAATCTAGCTGAGTTTGATTGTTACTCATGCTGTGTTGAGTTGAAAACTCAAAAAATTGGGAATGATCAGCAGCCTGGTTTTCTAAATTTTGAAAAAAATTCATCATGTCATTCATATGGACAGCTTGCTCTTGACCATGTCCCATGGTCGAATAGCTAGGTTGTTCTTGTACAAGGTTATTCTGAACCGGCACCATGGCTTTAGATGATGAGAAGGGGCCGACATTGTGATTCTAAAAAGACCTGGTTGTTGTGAGCTGCCCTTGACCTTGATTATAATTTTGAAAGGGGGGTCTAGGGCCTTGACCATAATTCTGGTATCCCTGATTTGGCCTGTTGCCTTGAGCCTGCTGCTACCTTTTCATGGCAACAAGTTCATTAGTCATGTTCTGCAATAGACTTTTTACCTTGTGTAGCTCATTTGATAAAACAACAACCAATTTATCAATGGTGGGTAGGGGAGCAATTGTGGGAACAATGGTCTAAATTGGGGGAAGCAATTCTGGGAAAAGTAGCATGTTAGGCCTAGGAGCGATCTTTCCAGCTTGTACCAAGCAATTCTCAATTGTTATGATGATGTCATAAGCAACAGGCAATATGTGTCCTCCCATAGATTGGATCATCACTGCAATGTCGTTGTTTAATGCTTTTAAATAGTACAAGAAAGCATAGCTGGGAGTCGGCCTTACCAAGATGGGAATCCTATCCCAAGTCTTTTGAAACCGCGTGTTGAAGTCCTGCATATACTTGTGTGGAGCTCTCTTTATAGTCGTCAGTTGCTCAGAAAGAGAGAGGCCATCACTTTTTTCCCCAAAATGATCAGTTAAATGGGTGCCCAATTCATTTCAAGAATGTATGGAATTCACAGGCAAGGTTTCATACCAATCAAGAGCCTTGCCTTTAAGGGACAGTGCCAACAATCTGATGGCAATATTTTCCTCTATTATATTGTGAATATTGCAATGGTTGGAAATATTCTTGATATGCTCAACAACTGTAATTGGCCCCACTCCATCAAAAGAAGGCACATTTTTTTAGAGCTATTCCTAGAATCGGATCATAGCATGGGAGGTTTAAGGGGCTCTAGCCATGAAAAGATGCAAAAGGCAATGCCATGGTTGGAACGGGCTGTAACTGTGGCTAAGTTGGGTTGGTGTTCCTAGCAACAAGTCTAGGAGGATTTAATAATGGATAAGGGTGAGTTCTCTCAAACCTGAGCCTTTTAGCAGAGTTTAAAGGCAGCTCAATGAAAACAAAAGGGACCCCCCTTGAAGCTGACCTTGTGGTGACTTTTGGCATAGAAGTTTAAGTGACTGGTCTTAAAAAAACAAACTAAGCTCTTACCAGCGGAGTCGCCAGATGCTGGAAATCTTTGAAATGACTGTAGCAGGACTAACATCAATCCTAAAATACTACTGCATTGGAAACTAATAAAATTACAGTCCCACTGGGCGTGCCAAAACTATTGATGCTGGAGATTGCACTCGGTGGCAGGAAAATAGGTACCTACCCTCTCCCCACAACATGGAAACTCCTCTCTTGCCTATGGGATGGTGAAGCAGGAGAGGAGAGTCTCTAGGTATGGGCTAGTTCCCTTTGATGTATCTTGTTTGTTTTAGTGAGCAAAAATTTACGTACAGGCATATATATATATACAACTATAAACTTGAGGGGAATGAAAAGGGAAGAAAGTGCAAGAAAGAAAATAGCCTACTCTAAAGAGGTGATACACCAAAGTAAAGGTTTGACCCTCCCACATCCACACTCAGAATCAGACCAAACAATATGACATGCACTTCAGGCTTCACAAAGAAACCAGTTTACAAGGAAAGATAGGGAAAGGTCCTCAAAAAAATAGAGATAGAGACTCACCAAGGTTTTGTACTACACACACTATAAGTGACTTCCCTTGTCTTACTTCTCAAAAGAACTTTTCTCCTGTGAACTATGAAATAGAACCCTATAGATGGTTGGTCTGTTGGCATTAACCTGTGAAAGCATCGAAGACAATGACTAAACACAAATAATACTCATGACATACACAGAGAATCTATCCAAGATGGAGGCAAAAACTATATTTGTATTGATCCAGGTGAAATTTTTGCAGAGCTGCGCCCTTTACAAAATGTGGAAGATTCTTAAAATGACCAAGTCCATCGATTTATATGGAAAATCCAAGAGGAGACTCATTGGTGCTTTGCTTGCAAGTGGCTACTCAAGTCTTCATTGGGAAAGGGAAAAAACACTATAGTTGACGTCAAAAATTCTACTGGGACCATGCTTGTTGCCTTTTCTTTTCTCCATTTTGTCTTATCTAGTCTACAGCTTGCCTTCCTTTTTGCCAACTTGACATCCTTCATGCTAGCCCAGAATGCTGATGGGTCTTTCTTGTTTTGCATGTAGCCTGCTCCTCTGCCAGTTAGTCAGGATTTTTTCCATGTTTTGTAGGATTTTTTCCTTACAGACTGTTGTTTGTAGTCAAATTACCACTTAATCTGCTGACTACTGTGCACGGTAATTTTCTTGTTGAGGATGGTTGTTCCATGCTTTATATTGGCTGCATCGGATCCGTGCTAGCTTCCACGGTTTGCTTGTATGTTTCGTGAGCTTTGAAAGCCCCACGGGTTTTGTTCAGGCTTGGCTTGGTCTCGCGGGCTGCTTAAAGTTCTGCAGTCTTTTTACTGCTCAATGCTATTCACGCTATTTTCACTGCTCAATGTTATTCATGATATTTTTAGATTGGCAGGCATTTCCTTAGCACCCTTCCTTATGTCTCCATGCTTGCCTATGTCTTTGCTATTTTTGGGTCCCTTTGTTACTTCTCGGCACCTTCCTTCTGGCCCTTTGACTGGTCTGGTGTTTCATCGAGTCCATTGGCAATCATGTAGACTACCTTCGACGGTCGTGATTTGCTCTTTAACTGCTCCCAAGCTTTTTAATGTTTTGTCAGGCTTGCCTTGCTTTCCATGCGGGCTTTGAATTTTTGTCAAGCTCTAAACGGCTCCTGTGGGCTTTAAATTTCTGTGGACAAATTGTCTGCGGGAAATTCCCGTGGGCAATTTGTCCGCAGAAATTCTGCCAGGCCTGTTTGGTGTGTAACCCGCAGAATTTCCGCGGACAAATTGTTTGTGGGAAATTCCCGTGGGCAATTTGTTCGTGGAAATTCCTCCCAGCCTGTTTGGTGTGTAACCCATGGACTTTGTTCACGGGCATTTCCCACAGAAAAAAAGTCCACAGAAATTCTGCTTTGGCATTCCCTTTGTATTTTTCTGTGTGACCCAACTCCTTTGCCTCTGCATTTTCACTAAGCCATGCCTGCAAGAATTCGAGACTTGGTTAAAATTTCATGAACTCGTTTGAACCTTGGACCTCGACCTAGACTATAATGAACTTGGGTCCCTTTCATTATGAAGTGCCGGCCCTCCACTTAGGCGATGAACTTTGAACAAAGTAAGTGCTAGACTGATCAAGAACAAGGTTGTTGGACTAAAATGCTGAATTGAGCTGGACGAGGCCAATGGACTTCGAAGAAGACAGAACAAAAGCCGATAAACCAACCACTCAAAACAAAAGATTGAACCAATCGTGTTAAAACAAGCAGAGAAATGTTGGCATTAAACTGAACCATTGAACTAAACCCATTGAACCAAAAATGGTTCAACGGTTCGACGAACTGAAAATGGATGAACCAAGTGCTGGGGAACCGTGCCCTTTGAAATTAAACTCACTAAACTCACCAACTGATGAATTAGGCCGCGCCAATGCTTGAAACAAAATTGTTGAACCCTGAAGATGAACCTTGTAACCTGAAATTAACTAGCCATGCAAAGCAAGTGTAGAAGGTGATTGAGATTTTGCCTGTGGGCAAAATTGGTCAACACACATGAAAATTTTCATCTATAGGTGGTACCATAAAGAGCTAAGGTGTCATATAGAAGTGTTAGAACAAGTGATGGAACTGTTATTGAAGTCTTATTATGTTATTTAGATCATGTTATACTTATTTGGGATGATATATTGTTATATGAGATGGGATATTACCTTTAAAAGGTGAGATGACTGTGTTCAGGGACCTTTTCTCTAAAACCATAAAATAGAGCACTTTGCCATTTTGTTAATATAATAAGGTTACCAATAGTTATGGTGTATCTTTACAACTATGCCTTGTATTATCCACATAAGAAAAAATATGAAAAATATGGAGGGAATATTATTAGTGGAAGGTGGTTGTTGGAAGGCCCAAAGATGACCCTTTGGCCATTGAATCCGAACAATATAATTTATAGGATTTGAACTATAAAAAGACCTATTCACCCAAGGTTGTAGTAATATGACCATGGATCCATGTTTGAATGGTTCTATATAGTTTTAAATAACATTTATGATCTATATGTCATTTACATAGGTTGATATGAAGAGTTTTGAGCCCATATACACCTATAAATGTCTTCTCCATTGAAACAACCCATCTATAGCCAAGTGCAAACTCCAACATCATCCATAGTGAGGGATTAAACATGGAGATAAAAAAATTTGTTGATAAATGATGATAAAAAATGACTCAGATGATCCCAAGGTGATGTGTCACATGTTCAATAATGAGTTCTCACCCACATGCTCATATTTATTCCAATACAGTCAACTATAGTTGACTGTAGGTAACAATGGGCTGAGGAGTGATGTCTTAGTATCAGTATAGAATTAAAATGAGATAAATAGATCTAAATAAGTATATTATGACTTTGAATGACTATAAAATGGTTATTAAACATTACATTCAAGATTAACCATGCAGTATGCACTTGTAGGTGCCCCTCCAAAACAAGAAACATAGTTAGGAAATTTATACAGTCTTGACCAATCAAGGTGTGTGAAAGGATATATGGGAGTTTAAATGATGAATGGATTGAGAATAACTCCATCATGATTAGATAAATTTTAATAGTATATTATCATATGAAAATCATGTAGATAAAGGACTCACATCTAGAAATATATAGTCTATACCCCAAATCCTACACATAGTACCCTTCTCCACAATCTATCTCAGATTTGAAAGGAGTTAGAGGGTCTATTGATATGAAAAAGATCCAAATTTTTATGCAAATAATATCCATCACTTGGATAAGCTCCTCCAACATTCATTTTATATAATTAAATAGGTGAAGTGCCCTTTGTTTTGTCTCAGATAGAGGGTAATTCTTTAGAATCACAAACCTTGTAGTCTTAAAAAATGGAGGTAAAGGGATAATCTAGGGGATAGTTATAACTTGAAAATATGTGTGGAGAGTTAAATTAAACCTAAAAAAACATTATAAACCTTCAAGTCTAGACCTTCAAGGTTACATTCAAGCCTATTAGGTAGGATTTTAGCCTAAAGCCCAAATGGGAAGTAAGTATCACTTATAACTTTAGGAGAGATTTACATTGGATTAGAACATGTTCATGGGGGCATAACATAAGTTTCCAATCTTATTGAATGCAGAGGAGTCCCTAAGAAAGATAATTTTAGCTTAGAGATAACTCAAGCCTATGTAAAATGAGGAATCAAGCTTGATAGGGTGACTTTAAAGACTCATATCCTCTTGGAGAGTGTGCATGGAGACCTAAGGAGTTTGGGTAAGTTGGCAGGGATCCTGAGCATTGACCTTGTGGATTTTTTTTGTATTTCTAATGTCATATATCAATGAACAAATCTTAAGGTCAAAACTATCAAAAACCCTAAAAAACCCTAAATAAGGATCTAATGAAGGAAATGAAGGAGAGGAGATATACTAATGGAATATAATTACCATGAAAGTGATTGGATGATATATAAGACTCTCTAAGGCGCCTTTCTATCACATTGAGTTGTACCCTATCTATATGGATAAGAGGTAAATTAGATTTATGTGACTACTTTGAGTGTTTATAGGCTATAAGGAATTTCAAGAGGTGCATATAACTTTGGAATAAATATAAATACTTATTATAAATCTCTATGTCCATTTACTATTTCATCAAATAATTTAAGTTTGTCTACCACCACCTTCATCTTAGCTAGTCAAAATTGGCAAAGTGAGAAAGATAGTGAGAAGTGTAAGAACTTCAAGTAGAAGCCTATTTAAGGTGCACCTAAATATTATAAGGCCATGAATGGTCTTACCAAGTTTCATTAACCCTATTTTATGAATTTTTGTGGGAAACTAAAGCCAAATTTGAGGCCAACTATGAGGGGTAAGTAAAAGACGAGTTTTTTTTACAGTAGGTAGTGATGGCTCAATTCCATAAGAATCCAAATGATTGGTAATATAACCAATGAATGGGTGAGAATTTATAAAACCCATCCATCCTAGTTCAATCATGATATCTATCCCTTGTTATCTTGGGAACTTTCCAAAAGGGGTGAATGATGATGATAATTTTCTTATGCAGAATGAGAACTCCTATGCCACATTTCATGAGTTACATAGCTTGGAGGGCCATTTATCCTATTATAAACTACATGGTATGTATACTAATTAATTTTCATACATATTTAGCTCCCTCTCTTAGAATGATAAGTGTTCAAGTGACCTTTGGACTTCTCTTATCCCACTGCTCTCTCAAATGCTATAAGTAGCTACCATTTTGGCCTTTGTAATCTAATGCCACACCTAGTATGGTGAAGCCATGTTAGTTTTAAGTCATATTTTAATTTATAATAATTAAATAAATTTTATTTTGATTTCAATAATATCTTTTTTTAGTGTGCAAAGTGATGAATTGTTAATTTCAGTGATTTTATCCTTTGCTTTTTCTTGTCCTTTCATGTCTTCTATAAGAAACTCTCATTGTAACATATCATATAGAGTGTATTCATTTATGTTAGGATCCTTTTAAGTATATGATTATACTTAGAGTGTCAATATTTATCTCTTATTAATTTTCCTTGTGTTGCTTCATACATCTCACCTCTATATTGAAACACTCATGTTAGAATCCTTTATGATTTTGAGACTAGTTTGTATGCTTTAATTCTTAATGAATGAAATGTGATGTTCATGCATAAAACATATTGATTTATCACCCCATTTATTAGGTTCATTTAATTCAAATTATAAATCTTTTCTTCACAAGCAAGCATTAGCATAGGTGAAAGAACATCAAGATATATTCAGGGAGCTAGCCCTTAAATCTAGAGGCTCACTTCCACTATAGGTACACCCACATACCTATAAGTGCTCGGTTCATGATAGTTAGAGTTATACACATGAGAATATATGAATTGAAACATACATTTATTCAAGGAATAAGTGAGTAGTATCATTTTTATCATCCTTAAAAAAGTTACATGTTTTGGTGTCTTTTAGTCATGAAAAAATTAGGCATGATAGGTGAGACTAATTATAACTGACTTTGGGCAAATCAGTGTTCCACATGGTATTATTAATTATAACAGCATATGGGTAAATTAGTACCTATAACCCTTTGTCATTATTTATTAATTATAATTACCTATGTGAAAATTAGGAAAAACACCTTTAACATGCATTGTTGCATCACCTTGTCATAAATATTATCATTTGCCTTGCCATTTCTCTAAATTCATGAACTTGTTACTACCTATTCATATATCACTACCTTTTGTGTAAGCATAACTATAGTGACTTTAGGTCCCATCTTAAGACTATGTAAGCAGTGCTCGATTCATGTTGAGGTTGGATCAGTCACCCTTTGCCATTCTCTCATGTTTTACGAGAAATTTTAATTTTGAATACTCTCACCATTTTATGATTTGGACCATTTAGTATCTCATCATTCTCAAATTAAGTTGAGATGTTTAGAAAAATTAAAAAACTTTTGAAAATGATCTATAAATTCCTAAAAATCACTAAATCAACCACTTATTTACCTTAAGGATTCTGGGCCGCTAGCTAATTCATAATAAACCAATTTTCATTTAGTTTCCCCATCCTTGTTGGACTCTAAACATTATGCTCTCACCATTTTGCTAGTTTTCATATTTTGTGTTATGTATTTAGCTTTGATACATTAACGACTACTAGGCTTCATCTCATGCTCTCTTCATTTTGTGAGACCATGCCCATATTCATCTACCTCATCAATCATGTTTTCTTGATCATCATTTTTCTTCTATCCAATCTCTTGGGATAACTAAATTTGGCTTGAATTTTATGTTGGATCTTGCATCCATGGAAGTATGTAGGCAACATCCACTTGCCTAGTGCATCTGGAGTTAGCTTAACTACCCCTTCTTTTTCTTCTATTCCCCATTTTATTTGTGTCATTAAATCTAATAGCCTATGGGCATTCTCTATTCTTTTGTTTGTGTCATTGTGTCATTTACACTAACATTGTGTTTAACCATTGAGTGTATTTATTCACTTCTTGGTATTTGGTTGCACATTTTTTTTATTAGTATTTTGTCTTCTTATTTGTTTATTAATTTACATGTTTGTTTACTTTCATTCTTGTGCCTTGACTTAGTATGTCTAAATTTATTAGGTGATTCCTTGAGCATTATACTTAGGTCCATCAATATTCATACATCCACATTGTCATCATGGTCTTTCACATTGGTGCATTATTTTTTATTATATATTAGATCACATGTCAATCCTTATGCATATTTAAGTTAAGTTATCATGATGTTGTATATCATGATGCATATCACAATTTTCTATAGAAAAATTCAACTTGGAAAATTTTACAAGCAATGAGGCCATGGTACTTCTCCTTGGTCACCTAAAAAAATCTTGATATATCCAAATCATATCCCACATATAGATTAATTAAACCACGCAAGAATTTTAATATCTTTTAATTATGAAGCACATTTTCATACTAGTAAATTTACCAAATTCATCTTTCTCCTCTATACCAACTTACTCATACTCCATGAGTATAGATTCATTATGTAATCCACCTTTTCCAATTTTTCATATTATCCCACCCACAATACTAATGATTATAACCATATTTGGTCAAATCATTATGTTTAGATCTAAATTTCCATACAACTGATTCTAACCACCTTTAGATAAATCATTATCTCTATCCACCCAACTGGGAGATGTTTCCAATCTTTTAATGATTATAAATACCTTTGAGAAAATTATTGTTTTCATTCTAATGATTATAAATGCATTTGGACAAATCATTCTCTTGTTACCCTTTTGCTTTTGGCTAATGATTATAACTAACTTTAAGAAAATCATTATTTGTTTACCCACTTGTTCTAATGATTATAACTATTTTTGGGTAAATCATCCTTTTATCTACCCAACTAGGGAATCTCATTTTTCCACTAATTATAACCACCTATGGACAAGTCAATCTTTTCCACCCATTTTGACCTTTTGGTCCCATCATTTTCCTTCTTTTGAGGGATCGATCACTGACCTTATTTGTCAACCACTCCTTTGAGGGGGAATCTAGAGATCATCTAGTGTCACTGAAGTAGTAGGCATACAAAACCTTTTCATTCTTTGTGAATATGTTACTATGCCTATATCTTTCAATGCCTTTCCAAATAGGGGAAAACTATAGACACTCAATTCTGGCCATAATAGCCTTCCAACCAAACTTCAAATTGATTTCTACCAACCATTGAAAATTAAGCCTACAAATAAATAAACATATAAATTTCATTTGTGCATCATTAATCAAAGCTCATAATCATTTTGAGACATCCCTATTTGGGATTCTAGCTCGTATACAATAATAACCTTTCATAGATTCATCCTCAATCACCTTGTGACTTGACAACTAGTAGTTTGGCCTGTGGACCCATTAAGTGGGGCATTTGATAAAATATTAAAAGAGATAAAATGATAATCAAAATAAATCATCTAATTAAAAAATATTAAATTCTTAGTTTAATTATCCATTTTCAATTAATTAATATATAAAATTGGAAATTCCAAAGTTCAAAATATCAAGTCTTTCTATCATTGCCTTTAGGAGTTGTCAAGATATTCCAAAATATCTAATTTTAGAGCCATTCCTAGTAATTGAAAATCATAAATATATTTCAAATTTTAAATCAACTAGAGTTATCCTTAATTCACCTAGGGTTAGTTTCAACTCATTCCATGTTTAAACTTAACCTTAACTCACCTTGGGTGAGAGTTAACTTTTTAGGCTATAAATACAAGGCCATACCTATTGATGTTCAAGATATTTTGGTGGTAATGCTTAAATGTCTTCAAATTTATCTTGGTGTAATTTTATAATGCTAAAATAGATGTAAACAAACCTTTAAAGTAATATTACCATGCCAAACTCATAAGCTAAGCAACCAAGCCAAGTTGTCAAGGAGAGAAGGAGAAAAGATAACTTTATTATTAAAGACTTATTGATGCATAAACTGAGCAAGCCATTTTTAGCTCCAAGGAAGCTAAAAGAGGGTTTTCTTTTGTGTTCTTGTTGTTTTTTCATTTCTATGTTGTTATCTATGATCTCCCAAGTGTCTAGGATAGAGGTGTTAGAATTTTAGTGTATTATTTTGATTTGTTTTATTGGAATAACACAAGAAAAACCTCCCCTATAAATAATCCTTGTTCATATATCTTAATCATAAATTCAAAAAACCTATGATCATAGTCTCTAATCAATTCTCTAGAATTTTGTCTAATCTCCTTTAGGTCTTGAATAGTTTGGCTTGTATATTTCTTCACCTTAAACTATCCTACCAACAGATCTTTAATTTGTGCAAGATCAAGAGTATTTAAATTTATTTTTAAAATGAACTCTAAGGATCACACTAAAAGATCCCCTATGAGTTCTCACTTATTAACATCATAATATGTTACCCCCTTAATGTTCCATTTCATATTACAAGTTACCAAATATTGGTAAGGATATGTAGATCCATCATATTACATTAAATAAATAAACATGCATGTATTGAGTGACATATTTGTCACACTTGAAGTTTTTAGCATTAGTTTTTTCACACTATAAACTATGACTATAGGTGTATGTGCACTAGTGACTATGACTATATGTTTTTGTGCACTAATGACTATGACTAGGAACTTCCATGCACTAGTCTTTTTTAGTTGTCCTAAAAAGTAATTATGACTCTTTTGTCCTCTTCTTATCTATTATTTGTTTTTTATTTACACTTAACTTACCAAACATATTTGTAAAGGAGTCAAACCAATTTGTATCTACCTCTTCTCCTTCACTTCTTATCCCAAATAATAGATTGGGCTAGATGGATGCATACTCTTGAAGTGAATGATCTCTAATTTGAATTCTTTTATAACTTTTAACTTGAACCTATGATAATTCTTCACTCAACATAAATTCTTCTTAGGAACATTCCTTCTTAGGTCCATACAAAATTTCTTTCATTAACTATGATCTATTTATATCTTCTAGTTATCCTATTGCTAACCTACCTTCTTCCTACTACATGAGCTTCATATATGCACTATTTATATTTCCTTCTTCTTCATTAGGCCATTTTTCACACTCTATGCAATCTTTGCTTTTATCATCTTTCATATCCTCTCTCTACACATTTCCATCTCCAACACCTTCTACTCTACTCTACTCATATTTGAAATTAGTTCTATATTACTCATTTTATTCCATCTTCTCCTTTGTCATAGTTCTCTTTTTAATCCCATAATTTTCTTCTCACTCTATATTTTCTCATCCTCCATATTATGGGATAAAGTTCAAGTTTATCTAATCAACTCTACATCATTCACTTCTATCCTGCATGCACCTCTATGGCACTCAAATCAGCTAATCCATGTTGGTATAAGTAGGCACCATGGCATTTTACACAACCAACATTTTGATCAACATAGGTAGTCACTAAAGGAGATTACCACATATTCTTTTGAAAAATAAGGCTTGCATAGATTCAAACACCAAAAACATTTCGTAGTAAATTCTTTGATATAATTGTCAATTATAGTCTAGGTCTAGTAGTTCACGTCATGGGTCCAATTAGTATCTAGACTTCACATTTTATCTAACTTGTCTTCCATCCAAACTATACAATCTACCCTTCTATCTAGAAATAATAATACTATATTCTTGACAACCACTTGGCTAACAATATTGGTAATTGGCAAAAGAAATTTTGGTATATATATATATATTATATATGGTTGGATAAAAGGATACAAAAAATTATAGAATAAGAAGTGACAAGAGTTGAAGTGACTATACAAGAGATAATTTAATAACATAAGAATACAAAAAATTATAGAATAAGAAGTGAGAAGAGTTGAAGTGACTATACAGGAGATAATTTAATAACATATATATATAGAGTTGAAGTGACTATACAAGAGATAATTTAATAACATATATATATATATATATATATATATATATATATATATATATATATATATATGTTATTAAATTATCTCCTATATAGTCTCTTCAACTCTTCTCACTTCTCATTCTATAATTTTTTGTATTCTCTTGTCCAACCATATTTTATAAATATCTTTGTCTTGGAAACCATCTCAACATATTTCAAAAAGTTACACTCTCACTAGACCATTTTTAGTAAAGGTTCCTAGAAAAATCTAGAACATTTTAATTATAGGGATAGCTTTCACAATCATTACAAAAATAGGATAGTTGTTAGCAATACAGACTGAATAATTCCATTAATTACTAAGTTAATTTAATTATATTAAATACATGCAAGGTTAATGTATATAGAATAGTCAACATAAACTATATGAAAAAGAGATCAAGACATCCACAATACTAACTATGCATAAATCATACGTAAAAGACATATAGGAAAACTATATAGAACATTTTATTAATCTATATCACACATAAGAACCATATTCTATTACAAATGAGCACTATATATATAGTAATACAAAGTATTGTCTATTCATATTCCAACATTTTGATATGTCAAAAGGAAAGATTTTTCACATTCTTAAATATATTGTTTATACTTACAAGGTTGAATACATACAAAAGATTATACAAAACATAAAATCATACAATTTACATGTGTGTCCATCCAATTTACCTTGCAATTTTAGAAAGCCATGTTATTTACTCAATAGGCTTGGGAACCCTTTCCTCTTGAAATTTGAGTTATAGGTTACCCTCTATTAGATATAGAGATATCATTGGTATTTTTATGTTAATTTAGTTATAAACATAATATATTTGATTGACCTTATTTGAGTCATAGTGTATTAAGATAAAGAGGATAGTTGTATGTATTCCTACCCCATCATTGGTTATATTGTCTTTATATTTCAATTTTATTTTTCATTATCACTTTGGCTTCACCTTCATAATACATTATAGTGAACATGGTGTGAATCTTATCCCACCTTTCATTGGATTAGTTTCATGTTTTTGTTATAAATTCTTAATGATGTATTCAAAACCATCATACATATTTCAATCTAACTCTATCAGCCAATCTAATATCATTTGATATATATCTTCTAACTATATCAGTTATCCCAATAGCATTCTATGTCTTTCTATACTATATCAACTAACCTAATATAGTTATGTGTGTGTTTCCAACTATATTGGCTATCCAAATATAGTTTTATGTGATTAGTTTTTATTTTTTACTATATCAGCCACCTTGATACTATTTTGTTGGTTTGTTTAATTCATTACATGCTACAAATTTTACATTTTACATATTATTTTCATTTGTATTATGGATTTGTCTTCTTAGAAACAATGTTTTGTTAATTTTAATACTAATATGATTTGTCATTATGGTCTATGAAATCATCAATTTAATATGAGTCATGGTGTGAAGGGTATTTCTATATTAATCAAGTAATTAGAAAACACTATATACATACTTTATCCATGAACCTCATAGTATATCATAAATTCATAGGCTTTTTTCTAGCATTTAGGTATCCTTTCAACCATTTGATTTTGTAATGCATTGGTAAGTGGTTATCCTAAGAGGTTACTCTCAATATACATTAGAGATGTAATAGTGAAGCTATGGGATGGTGGAATCCTTCATATTAATTTCCTATGGTCATTTTGACTATTAATGCCTGAGATTCATATATCTAATATATTACATGTCAAATAAACAATTCTAAGTTTACCTCCCTACTTTAATTGTTTTGTTACTTAGTTAAATTTTATCTTGCTTATATTCTAAAGTGTATCAACTAGCTCAATACCATTTTATTTTGTGTGATAGATTATTTAGTTAGTCTAATACAAATTATCATTTTCTAAATACATTAGCTAATCTAGTACAATTCTATTTATTTTCCCAGCTAGATTGATCAACATGATATAGTTTTGTGTTTCTAAATGAATACATCAGTTAGCTTGATACATTATATTTTTGACATTTTCTTTCTAACTATATTAAACAACAATATATAGTTATTTTCTATGACCATATTATATTATCTAGCCTGATACAAATTTTTATCCTTATTTCGATTGCTAACTATATTGTCTAAGTTGACATAGTCTAATTATTTCATTCATGTGTGATTACTTACATTAGCTAGCTCAATATAGTTAATTTTATCTTCTACTATGGAATACATTTTGGATCAATCCAAATATAAAACTAGCTAGGAATTTAAAAGATTTTATAACAATCCTAGTGTTATTGAACTAACCATTTTCCATAATGTTTTAATAAAAACCTACATGTATTTTAATTTTTTTATAACTTAAGACCAAAATCCAAGTAGTTTTCATGTGGAATTCACTAGATCTAAAAACTATAAGCCAAATAATAATCCTAAAACTGCTAGAAAACATCACCTACTTCAAGGCCATGAGGTCAAATAATAATGTGTCATTGATTATATAGAGGATATGTTAATCTATCTCCATGTACATCTTGATCACATGGGAAATTATCATGTGGTTTTTTTTCATCTCATGATGGAACCTGATGTAAAATTTCCTCCTTCCCCTATTCATAAATTTTCTACAAGACTTTGGGAAAGTCGATATGTGACTTCCTTATTTCCTTCCACATCCACCATGCCTAGTATTGATGATATCATGGTGGACCTTTATTTTATTTTTCATACATCAAATTTCCCATCTTAACACTAACATTAATACTACATCTATCACATCTAAATAGGCCACTCAATCTTCCATTCCCAATCAGAATGCTCTTGATCCTAATCATATAATAAATGAGTTAAATGGCTTATATTTAAGTTAAATATAGTGCTTAGATGATGTAAATGCAAAACTAGAATTTGAAAATGTAAAATCTCCCTCAACAACTTTAGTGGGGAGTAACAAATCCAAATTCCCCACCACCCCCTCTCAAATATGTTCATGTTAATCTCATTTTGAAACCATCACTTTATAATAAATTCAAAAAATCTCCAATATGAGATTTTATCCCCTCAAACTGCATACATTGAAAAATATGGCATCACTCCTTTGATCACCTATAATGGATCCAATGATCCCGATTTACAATTAAAGGCCTTTGGTAATATTTATATAGACTAGATTAATCTCAATAATATTATTTCTACCAAACTACTTGACAAAAATTTATTTGTTGATGCTTTAAATTTATACAATCAATTTGAGTCTTATGCCATTTGTATCTTGGAATACATATTTAATTCATTGGTGTAAAAATTTCAATCTAGTTATTTACTTGAAAGAAACTTAGATCACTTCATTAACTACAAGTAAGTAGACAATGAGAATGCCCAAGCCTCTATTAAGCATTGGAAATATTTAACCAATAATTCTAGGCATAGTTACAAGACAACTTATTCCACCTTTTCCCCCAATTCACATAATCACAAACAATAATATATCATTTGGACCCTTTCTCAAGAATCATTGGAGGAAGCCATTTATAAAGCCAAATTTCAATATTTATTCATAATAAAATTTGATCCCCCAACCTAAGCTTGGAACTTGAATGCTTATGAAATACTAAAAAATAATATTACAGGTGATGGTGTCTCTAACACTTATGATTTTAAGATAACCATCAATGCTATTTTTATAGGAAGATCTGATAAAGTGAATCTCTCCCCCACTTATCAAGTGAATTCCATTTCAACATCCTCCTCTATCAAAAGTTAATAATTATGAAATTCATTAGCCTCTATCCATAGTTGAGATTAGGAAACACCTTTCTAAACCCTCACATAGAGAGTTAGACACTTCTCATCCATTGGTTCTACGTAAATTGGGGATATTTTCACAAGATTTATAAACAAATCCAAAATCTAGCTTTCAAATTATTGTTTGGTCCTAGTTTTAATCAAGAATCCATAACTAAAGAATGATAGTAAGCTAGTGATAAGGTAGCCAAGGTTTATAAATCTTGGATCAAGTGTGTTACACTCAAACAAGACAATGATCACCTTACCTTTCAATCATATCCACTTCTAAAATACACTCAAAATATGGAGCTTGATAATCAAAATCAAAGACCTTCTCAACTAGTCGTTAATGTTATTAAAACGACAATTAATCATCATTCTCATAAAAATGAAGAAAACTTGGTGAATATAAATAACTTGAATTATGTAGTGTCTTATATTGATTCTTATTCCTTATCCTACTTGTATATTAATTCAACATAATCTTCCATTTATTTTAAAGAATATTGAATCTAAATAAATTATAATTTATGTGTTTTCTAATAGCCAAACTACATCAGCGAACCTGATATAGTTTTCTTATTTTATATCTATATTAGCCAATGTAGTATAGTTATATATCTTCACAACTACGTTAGACAAATATTAGAGTGGGACAAAATCAAGGATCACACTATATAGGGTCAAATGTATGAAGTTGAACCTACATAGAGTAGTGAAATCTAAAGAACTCAAAAGGGAAGAAACTTTTCTTCACAACCAAAAATTGTATTAGCATCATTCATTATCCAAAAATTACATAAGAAGGTACATTATATAGTGAGGAATTAGGTCACCCAAAAAGGTAATTAACTTAACTCACAATTATAAATTAACTTAAAATACATTCCCCTAATGACCTATTATTAATATAAGCAAGCTAATTAGACTATGTAGGTAAAACCACATAGTGGGAAAAAGCCTACACTAACACCCTCCCTTAGGTGTAACTTAGGTGGGTAGAAAAATTGGGTCCAAACACAAAGGAAAGATGAAGTATCCAGTACATAAATATGATACCATAGAGGTGGGATTATTTAGACTAATAAAAACCCAATAATATCTCATAAATGAATATACTTTCTCTTAGTGAATGGTTTGGTGAATATATCAGCAATTTACTTTATTGTCTAGATGTAGCAGAGATTAATGACTTATTCATCAATGAGTTTCCAAATGAAATGCATGTGAATCTTCATCTACTTTTTATATTTATGGAGGACTAGATTCTTATATATTTATATTATTCTTTGGTTTTTGGAGAATTTAAATATTGGTCATTAAAATTGGATGCCAAACTTAGTGATAATCCTATGAATCCAAATAGCCTAAATGGTAGCATTAAAAACTCCTTTATATTCTCCCTCAGTACAAAATAAAGTAATATCATTATAATTATTAATTTAATAACTAATCATACCTTAACCAAGGGAGAAAGTGTAGCCTGAAGTAGACTTAAGATTCTAAATATCATTATCCCAATCTGAATCTATATACTCAGTTAAGTCAATGTTAATGCCTATTACATATTGAATCCTAAAAATATGATTACCATAAATGTAGTGGAGAATATTTTTATCTTTTTTCTAGTATAACTCATGTGGTTCCTATATAAATATAGAGACCATGTCCACTGCATATCAAATGTTTGGTCTAGTGTGCATAAGGTAGATGAGACCACCAACAAGTTATCAATATGAGGTAGTATCAACCAAAAGAGATTGAAAATCATCCTTAAGATTTACAAAAGATATAAATGGAATAGGATATAGCTTATCAAGAGCATATTTGAATTATGTAATATTGATCTTGGAGACGGACTGAGAAATTTTAATCCTAAGGAAATAGTACAATAAGCCCAAGTTAGTCATTAATAATCTTTCAAACAAATAAATTTTCATTATTTTGATAATAAATGAATAACTCCCTATGATCAATATGTCATCCACATACATAACTAAAATAAATAGTGAATCATCCCTCTATAAAATGTAGACATTCAGATTAGAATAACATCTAGTGAACCCAACCAAAAGAAGAAAGGAGTCCATCTTGGCATTTCAATCTTGAGGAGTTTGTTTGAGCCCATAGATATATTTTTGATTTTTACAAAATAAGTAGTAATCTTCCATAAATCCTTGTGGTTTATCCATGTATATTTCCTCTTTGATATCACTGTGAAGAAAGGTGCTCTTCACATCCATCTGATAGACATCCCAATGATGTGTTATGGCAATGGTGAGAGTGAATCGAATTGAGTTAATTTTGACAATTAGGGAAAATGTCTTAGTATAGTCAATGATAGGTACCTCAGAAAAATGATTTACTACCCAACATGCCTTGAAATTGTCTACAAACCCATTGGCTACAAATTTTATTATGTATATCCACCTACATCAAACAAGTTTTCTTCCCTTAAGAAGAGGGAATAAATCCTAAATATTTTTCCTTAGTAAGGAACCATATTCATCTTCTATAGTAGTATCCCACTTATGAGTGATTGATGACTCAATAAATTAATATGGATCAAAATTAGATGCAATGAAATCATGTGGGAAATCCTAGAATTATGAATGGGTTTACCTAGTGTCTAATGGATCTCTAAGTCATTGGCTAGCACTTTTCAATGTTTGTTTATACCAAAGAAGACAAATGATAAAAGAGTTAGGAGGAGATTCCTCATCCTCTAAAGATATTTTAGGAAAAGGAGGAGGTGATTCTTCATCACTATTATCATCATTAGAACTAAAAGAAGAATTTGGATCATCAGGAAGCTACTCAAGTGGATCTGAATAATCATAACTATCATCAAATCCTAGGGAATCTAAGGAAGATGAAGAGGTGTCAAGTGTTGAATTCAAAGGACTCTCTTGAAAATGAAAACTTCTCTCAATTAACAACTCATAAGAGGTGGGATGTATAATACTATATCCCTTAACACCCTTAGGATATCTAATGAAGATGTAAGGATATCTCTAAGGTTGCATTTTTTTTACATTTCTTCTTCATAATTCATGCCATATCAAGAGATGTAAACACTCAAAAAAATTTCATTGTCAGTTTTTGGCCACTCCAAGATTCAAAAGAAGTGACTCCCTTCAATTATTTATGAGAAACTTTGTTCTAGATATAACAATCATAGTTGGTGGTTTCAGCCCAATACTAAGGTGTAAGAGACTTAGAGTTAGCAGACTATTGGCCATTTCCTTCAAGAACCTATTCTTATGTTCTACAACACCATTATTCTAAGGAAAATTTGGAAATATACATTGTATTTTAGTCCCTTATGAAGTAATTTTTTTTTCAAAATAGTTAATGCATACTCACCACCATCATGAATGTGCAAAATATTGATGGCTTTATGTAGGCACCATAAATATGTACAACTACAATTATGAATTTTGAATATACCCCTATACCTACCCTAAGACCCCCTTGGGACCAACTTACACCTATTGGGCTTAAACCAACCAATCTACACTTAGTTTCACCTAACTAAATAACCCTATTCTTTAGGACCCTATCCCTATGGACCCTAACCATCAATGATCAGCCTTGGGGACCCCTGATCATCGATAATTAGGATCTACCTCTCAAAAAGAGAATGTAAGATCTACCAACCCTTTTCTAAATATAACTTGTCTAATTTGTGTTACTCAAGCATTCAAGAGTTTTCTTTTATAGGTCAATCAAGTCAATCAATGTCATCAACATTATCAAGCATTATTAGTCATCTTATTGAGAGCCAAATCATCATTTCCTCTCAACTAAGATTTCAAATATCATTACTCTACTATAATCAAGCCATATTCCACCAATAGGCTAACTGCATCAACCACCCACCCAACTGACTTTTGTTAAGACAAGTGCTTATTTATCAATATTCACATGCTTTTATTCCATTTTTTAATTAGTCTATCCCTTTCCCAATTCCTATAATTCATTTGTGGAATATTTTCATCTTCTGTTGATCAAACCCAAAAATACATAGTCAACTACTAACAGCTAGATCCCAACCACTGATGGTCAAGTATAACCACCAATGGTTACCCTAACCACCAATGGTCACCTGTGGCAAAAAATCTATCAAGTTTATTTCACCCACCCACATCCAATAAAATCTTCTTTTCTATGTTTTTGACCATTCATAGACCCCTTTCATATTTTTTTAATGCATACCCTGACCTATTATCACTAGTATTAATTAGTTTATCACTAATTAGATCATTTCTAGTATATTTTTTGGGCAAGCTTTCTTGTATTCATTTCAATACATTTTGATTATTGATGTAAGTACCTTCTTTCCAACTTTATCAACTTGATTGTCTAAAACATGTGGATTAACATCCCCTAAGGAAGCTCTCACTTTTGGGATCTAGCGATCGCTAGGCAATCCACCCAACTATTTAGTTAACAAACAAGTTTACTTTAGTACTTTCTTATCTATAGGTCTTCCTCCCAAGACAAAGATGAGATATTCACAATCTTTTGATTTAGCGTGTACATAAACAAATAGGTTTTTCAACCATACCCATATTCAGTTTCTTTTCTCTCTTTCTTTTAACTTGAATGAAAATTTACATGAATCATTTTGGCACATTTAGTGGGATCTAGATTTTTTACTCATATTTTCTTTGCATTTATATGCTCTTCTCTCTATTTATGCATATAGTTAAAACTAAAGAATTTTTGGGCTTAAAATCAAATGTATCCATTTCTTAATATTAAAATTATTTCACTTTGAATTAAATCAAAGTAATCTCATTTTAGCATCACCTTTGTTGCACATACTGGTTAGACCACTTTTATCGATTAAACATAAAAGTAATTTGAGACAAGGCTTGACTAGGATTTGTTATGTAGTGGTCACCTTACCCATTCTTGATAATCCTACTTGGATATCATTACCAAGGGGAGAACTAACTTAGCTCTCTAATTGAGTATAAACTCTAGACATCAATATATATTAGCTAACCACTTGACACCCTTATCGCTATGAGATTGTGAAGTGAGGGGTTAGGTCCCAATACCAAGCCATGTACTAATTCCAATATAGATATTTTTGAGCATTTAAACAACTAAAAACCAACCATAGACTACTTTATATTACCTGATCTATAAGCCAACTTCTATCTCACATTCTCATAAACTAAGGCATAAGCTAGAAGCAATATTAAAACTAACCTCTAGGCTTAACGTACTTCATAGTGTGTGTCTTGATTGCCTTGATCATTTTATTTTTTTCTTGTTTGAGTGGTGAGTTTTTTTTTCTCTCCCCTTTTTCTTGTATGGTTCTCACTCATCAGTAGCGAAGAGACCTAGTAAAATGAAACCCCTCACTTAAATCAACCTCTTCTACATCCTCATCTATGGAGTATGACTCTGAGGTAGAAGACTCACCTTGTCCATTGGGAATATCTACTTTCCCTTGGGTATTTCCCCAAGGAGACATGGATTTTACCACACTTATAGACAATAATCTAGTTGCCCTTTAGTAATATCTTAACACCTCTTCTCACCATATCCTACTTTCAATTCCACCTCAGGATCCTCTTTATGGCATGCTATCAAACCATATGAAGGATATCCCTATTTCCATAATCACCACCCAACCTTCAACCACCTAGGCATCTTTTTCTACTGACCCCTTTGACCTATAGCTAAAAACCAACCTATCTAACCAACTATTACCCTTACACTTTACACCCCTACTAATGACTCATTTACCTTGGGGACAACCCAACCATTGACCCATCATGCTCCACTTGTATCTAGAATACCTACCATTGGCACTACTAATATACCCTCTATCAAACCTAGCCCATAGATTAATACCCATTTACAAAGCTTAGATGTAACTATCCCTTCTACTTCACCACCCATTAGCACAAAGGTCACTACCTCACCTCTTGTCACCAACCCAACTACCACCCATGCCCAATCCACATGGATTCCTCAATAGTTAACCATTGCACCCAATCTAGGATACATCCCTAACCTACAAGGGTATGTACCCACTACCCAACCACCATTATACACCTACCCTACCCAACCTCTAACATCCATATTCTAATATGTGATAGCCTCTCAACCACTAAACAATTACCAATATGTTGCCCAACCTCAACCACAATATCAACCTTACAATCCTTTTGGTACACCACCTCAAAATAACCTAATGAAAATTCTCATAGACAAGATAACCAACCTTAAGTCATCCATTTCAAGGGCTCATAACATCTTATCCTATGATCATATTTGTAATGAACCTATTCAACCTTTTGTCCCCATCAGACCTTACCCTCCTTAATTGGAGCTTCCAAAATTTACCAAATTTCAACTTAAGGAGGACCCCCAACAACACCTTAGGGATTTTAGGCATGCATGTTACATGATTTTTTATGATGATTCCCTTCTCCTTAGAACCTTCCTCATGTATTTATCCAACCTAACACTTGACTAGTATAGTGCCCTCACCAAGAATTCCATCTTTTCTTTCACCCAACTATCACAAGTCTTCTTAGATCACTTTTCCATTAAAATATCCAAGAATGTATCTATTATGGACCTCTAGTCTATCAATAAATTTGATTATGAGTCCATTTTCAATTTTTTCACCCATTAGAGAAGATTGATTATTTAGCTTTCATTTTCTCTGCCTCAACCTGAACTCATAGAACTTTCCACTCGAGCATGCACCAAACATATATCTTCTATACTGTGTGTCTAAAGATTTAAAAACTTTTGATGAGGATTTTACCATGGCACACAATCTAGAAAACTAGGCCATAAATGAAGGTAAATTGAAGTTACAAAACAAGAACTCTAACTTCAAAACTAATGAAACTTCTTCCTCCAAACCAGACAACCAAGCTAATACTAGAACCAAGACCAAGGGAACCATGAATTCCATCATCCTTAAAACTACCCCTCCACCTAATGTCAATCAAAAAAATTCTCCTATTACCTCCAACCAAAATATAATGAACCCAAATTGAAGCAACCAAAAATAATTCACTCCACTTTGAGAATCTTATACCTCAATTCTGGAAAAGCTACTAAAATCTAACCTTATACAACTTCTAGCCATCAAACCTCCCCACTTGTTTTATTCTTCTCATCTAATACCTACTTAGTACAATGAGAATGACTTTGTGCTTTTCATCAGGTAATTGGACATGACATCATCTGATGTAATAATTTTAAAAATGTTGTTTAGAGTCTAATTGACAAAGGAGAACTCATGTTGGATAATATTAATTCCCCTCAAAATCAAGCTCTTGACATCATTAGGAAACCTTTTCCCAAACATGCCCCTATTAAATATGAGGACAAAAAAGCTAAAAATTCTCATGATGCCCACATAGTCAATATGGTCCTTGATGCACCTATCATCCAACCTACGTGATTTTCACCTACTTTATCTATCAAGGTGGTGAAATCACTTTCCTTTACTTTGGAAGCCTAAACCAAGGAGGTTACTTTTTCCTTAGATTCACTCATAAAGACTTTGGAATCATCAAGCACCCCTTTAGATAGCCAACCTAAAAAAACAACAATTCTTAACTCACCATCTTCCCTAACTATAGACCAATGCACAACTATGGACATCATGCCCAAGGGAGAAAATTTTTCACAAACACCCCTCATATAGTGGCCACCGAGCCCAAACTTACCTCCCTTGCTTGAGGAAATGAATGAGGCTATCAACCCTCCTCTTCAACCCATATGTGTCTCCTTAGCACCCACTACCCTGGAGGCCAGACTAGTATATAAACCTTTTTCCAAACTTGTTCAAAATTTAGGTATGGCTACAGAACTGGATATGGATCAAACCACTTTCTAGCAATAGTTAGCACTTTCCCCCATAAAAACACTTGAACCTTATATCATGACATTAACTAACTAATCTATCATCTCCCCACCACATCTTAAACCAATCCAAACTTCTACCAACCCCCACCTTCTCAATCAACCAAAATAATTACCACATCACCAACCAAACCTTGTAAAACTCTTGGTGCCTTCCTTACTTAGAGTTTGGTTCACTCATACTTGAAAGTAGACTTAACATCACCCAAGCCTATACCTAGGTCTTGAATCATACCAACCAAGAGGATAAAAAATTGAAGGGATACATGACTAAGACTCAACCTCCCTCTACCTTTCCCTCTATCTTATGGCCTCACCCTTCTGCTTTGCTTACAAATCAACTCCCTTAACATATGTTGCCCACTGATCTTGATTACACTAGCCCACTTATTATCTAATGTGTTGGTCTTTCCTAGATTACCAATAGTCAGACCATCAAACTTGGTTATCCCAACTACCAACATATCTAAACAAAAAGCATCAACTAGAAACACCACCTTACCCAAACCATCTCTCACCAAACCTATTGCCACTAACATGCCCATCTTAACAACCCAAACCATGATCCCTAAAAACTTCTTAACTCTATAATAATCTTATATGACCATTCTTCAAAGATTATTTCAGACCTCCTGTGTCACATTACCTCCTATCAGACCTTTTGATCCTCTTAGTTCAAATCTAACCTAGTACAATGATCATCAAATCTACTCCTACCACATGACACCTATACATAACACAAAAAATTATAAAGATATCGAGGCTATTATCCACCAAATCTATGATGAGTATGATCTTTTAGTAGATGACCTTCCATCTATTCCTCCACCGTTACACCCACTAGCTGGTCACCAACACATTCCTAATCCCCCACTCTCACCGTAGAGTGATAGAGAATCTACCCAAACCCCCATCACACTTTTCTCCTCTATCCATACCATTAATTTTATCACATGATCACAACAAAAGGATAAATGGAAAGTCAAAGTATCTATTCCATGGACATACCCATTGACTCACCCTAAACCAAACTAGATCCAAACATCTATGTCTATAAGTAAGCCCAAAGTCACCATCTTACAAAGTCTAGAGGCTAAATCCTCTTAATCCATCAAGAGGGTCCTCATTAAAAAACTTCACCAAACCCAAGTTAAGATGAGCCTCTACAAACTCATTTTCACCTCACCTCACCATTTTCAAGCCATGATTGAGGCTATGTAAGCCATTGAGGTTAGACTAGGAGACTCTCAGTCTATAGAGGCATTCATCGGTGATCTTTAACTCTTCACCTTTATTACCTTCAAGGACTCATAGATACCTTTTATATACTTGAGAGACTTATATCCCCCTCTTTTTATTACAATCAATATCAACCAAACCTACATCAAATGGGTTATGATCAATGGGGCAGCTAGTATCAATATCATCTCTACCTATGCCTATGGGCAACTCAAGCTATCAAACAATGTCATGTCTAAAACTTCAGCCATCCTTAGATCCTTTAATGACATTATGACCACTACCTTGGGAACCATCATCCTTCATATTCGACTAGGACCTCGCATGTGGCCCAAACTCTTATACATGGTTGAAGGTGAATTCTAGTACAATGTTTTACTAGGGAGACCTTAGATATAGGTCATCGGTTATGTACCTTCCACCCTTCATTATTGTGTTAAGTTTGAACATGAAGGTTAAGTTTTTAACATACAAGATGACCCTAACCCTTTTTTAGCATGAAATATTACCTACCAACCTAATGACATTTTATAACCTCCATCTAAAGCACTACAAACAACCACCATCAAGCCTTCACCCATGGAAGCTAAAGTCATTAATTATTCCCCTTCAACTAAGGCATCTACTAGTTCATATATCCCCATTATCTAGATACACATCATTGATCCTTTAGAATCTACCTTCTAATGCCTTACCCTTGGATAATACCATCTCCTCACCTTTGATACCCTCCTTACTCCCTAATAATATAGGAAACTTAACAACTAACAAGGTTATGACCCCAACATTGGAGCCATTACCCCCTTGGGGCCACCGAGATCCCAAGCCCACTTTATCTATGGGGAATTGACAAGCCAATTAACACTATCACCATTCCCTATCCACCTCATCCATTCACCTCCACTTTCTCTTATTTAGACAACCCAAACTTTGCCAAACTATACCTTCATAGGTGTGCCTAGAATGGATTTGATTTAGGATGATATGAGAATAACCCACACATGTTGACCAAAATTAAGACCCAAAAGCCTCACAATAATAATGGCCTTGGATTTATTCTACCTAATAAGAAGAAATCCAAACAAACTACCCCTACCATTATTGAAGAAGAGATCCCTTCCTCAGCAATACCTCCTCCACATGTGGGTGAAGATGAGGACATCATCCCACCTAACTATTTTTTCATCAAAATTATTACCCTGAGCCCCATGACTTATCAAAAGGAAGGGGTACCTATATCCATCCCTTTGATCCATCTTAAACTTATGGGAGAAGACTCTCCAAACACTAACATTGTTCAGTGTTAGGATGATGATGTTATCTCACCTACCTTGGTGTACCAGATTCCCTCATCCACAAATCATTATTTTTGACACTTTGATTAGGAGAACTGAGTATCTCTTCAAGGGTAAACATCCAAGTATCAATAGTTTTTGGCATGCCAGATGGGACCTCTAAGTCCTAGAAGATTGTTCAAGATTGGTATTGGTCTTAACATAGTTGAAGAGAAAGAAATATCTATATTTAGTACCATATAACTCCATTGAATGATTCATGTCTTTGGTTTATGATTATTCCTATTTTCCATGCCAAATGTGACCATTAGGTCTACTACTAAAGGTGTACCCTTGAAATTTGTGGAACTACCTCCATATTTCACTTAAAGATTTAGGTTTGTCAACACTCATCCTTACAAAAGAGATTTCATGTTTAAAGCTTCCAAGTTTGTGTTAAATTCCATACCTAAAACCCATATTAATCATTCCAAAATGGTTATAATAAAACCTTTTGTTCTTTTCATCAGGGCATCTCCATTACATCTTGCCTAATATGCTCAGATTCTAAGAGCTGCCCTCAAAAGTGTCCCATCTTTTAGTGGAGATGGTCCAATTATTGCCATTGAACATATCAAGAATATATCAAAATTTTGTAATATCCATAACATTACCCAAGAAAATGTATCTATTAGGTTGTTTTCCTTGTCTTTTAAATGAAAATTCTTAGAATGGTATGGGACCCTACCTATAAATTTTATTCACTCATGGGATGAGTTGGGGGATTTATTAACTAATAAGTTTGGGGAAAAAAGTGATCACCTATCTCTTGATAATCAATTTACCACAATAAATATATAACCTCATTAATTCATATATTATTTTAATACTAAGTTCTAAAAGACATGGGATAAAATCCTAGCACTTATGAGACCTACCCCAAACTACACATTTTGTACTACTTGAAAGCATTAAATAGTGACATTGCCATGATAATTCAATCTATGGGTGGAAACACATTTCCTTTTGTATATGAAATATCTATAAATTTTGGGGATTGTATTTTACAAGTGATAAAGATATCTCCTAGACCTCGTATGCCACTATTACTTGATTTTCATTCTCCTAGTCAAAGTGCATTGCCCACTTTAGCTCCTTTGCCTGGTCAAGAAAAATATGTCATTTCACCTAAAAATGAAATGCATGAATTTTAAATCCTGATTCAAATTATTACTAATGATTTTTTTCTCTCAAAATGTAACAAGCCCAAAGCTATAGACCTTATTAGTCCTACAACTAGTTTGGACAAACAAATAGATCTCCTTTTTAGGGTAATAATCAGTGACAAGGCCAAATCACCCATGTCAAACCTTATCAAAGTTATAATCATAATACTCCCTCATCCTCCAAAGAATTTTTTCCCACTCAAAAAAATTTGGTTTAGGAACAACCAACTACCCTTTTTTTTAGCAAGGTCAAGAATAGGTTGTTTATACCAACAAGATGTAAAATCAAGGCATGCCTACACAAGGTGATCAAACATCTCAATTTTAAAATTTTTAGATGGAAACATAATTTAGGATGGATATTATATAGTTTCTATCTAATTCCACTATCATGAATCATTTTTAGGGTGAGTTTTGTGCCATTAATTACATGGGGAATACAAGCAATCAGAATGCTAGTGTGGCTGCCAACACTAGATCAAAGAAAAGGGCCATTGAATAAGTTAAAGGAACCAATCAAGGACCTATTTTGACTCATAAATTATATAAAATGGGAAGAGGGACTAATTTATCTCCTAAATCACAAAATAATTAGAGGATTATAAATTTTAGGATAACTGCTAAAACCCTGCCTCTACAAGCTTCATCACAAGGTGTAAATGTTCATAAAGATAACCCCAAGGTAAGTAATCCTTCCATTAATGTTGTGTACCAAATGAATAATATTCATATGAAAATTTTATTATGATATTATCTAGAATTACCAGGGTAGAAAGATATACTCCAAAAGGAATTGCATGGACTGGGTACATGAGCTAGCCCATCTAGAAGTGACAATGCCATTTTAGTCAATGGAACTTAATCTATAAATGGTCAGGTGAATAAAGAGTTGAAGACTCTATTTTATACCTATATTTAATTATTGGTGATTTATAGGTTCATAATTTCATCATAGATAGTGGAGCAAAACACGTTAGCTATACCTAGATTCATAGCAAATAAGCTAGGTATCAAATATGAGCCAATGACTAAATGAGTTTTATAATTAGATGGATCATCAGCCAACACTTTGGGGGTTGTGGAAGGTTTGAACTTTATCCTTCATTCTTTTCATACCTTTTCAATTCCTCATGATGTGGTGGTAGTAGATTTACCTCCCTATTTTACTCTTTACTTGTCAAGAGACTTTATATACAAGATAGGTGGATACTTGGTAGCTAATTGGTCCTACATGGTGTTTAGAATAAATATGGAACTAAAGTGAAGATTGAGTCAAAACCTATTCATAGAGATGCTTGGAACCATATTCACCTAAAGTATAAAATGTTAACTATGTTATTATTTATAAAGAAGAGTTCACATTGATGAATCCCCATCATCTTTCCTTGAAGGAGTTTCTGATTTGTTCCTAGATGAGTGGGGAGACGATAACTATGTGCATTATCCTCAAAAATTTATTGAGGAATCTAGTCTTGCAGTATATTAAATGCATGAGAAGTATTATTTCATTCCCAATTTGATGAAGTCAAATGAAGATGTGAATGGTTTGTGGTAGCTTTTCTTTCATGGGTCTAGAAGCAAGATTAGGGATGGTGGTGGAGCAATATTGGTTTCACCTTCAATGGAAAGGTATTTTTCAACTTTTAGATTTCAGTTCTCTTATTATTGTAATTTATTATAATATTAGGCCCTCATTCATGGCCTTGAGTGGTCAAGGAGAAGAGGTGTCAAAGAATTGCAAGTGTTTGGTGATAGAGATCTTGTTGTCAATCAAGCTAGAGGGCATAATTTGACCAAGAACTCCTTGATCAAGTCTGATAAGCATAGATTTTGGGACCTTATATAATAATTCATGGAATTTAATATCACTTATATTCCAAGGGAAGATAATAATCATGATAATATATTGGCATTTATTGGTACTCAATTTGATGTCCCAAAAGGCATAAGAGAAGACAAAAACTAGCCCCATCTAAAGCTAATTGTGAGACCATCTATACCAGATAATGTCACCAATTGGAATGTCTTTGATAATGACCAAAAAATATCAATTTTTATACAAAAAGAGTCTAATATTTATTCAAATAATTAGCCTAATATGTAGTAACAATATAGAGGGTAGATTGTCCAATTGAAGTCCAACAAGCTTCCTTAAGGCCTATTGATTCTTGAAAGCATATTAAATGAAGATGACCAACTCAAAAAGGAAAATTTAATCATGTCAACCAAGAAATACAACTATTAAATGGTATAAATATTTAAATATAAGTTACTTTCACTTGGGAAGATATGCACTAGTCAAGAGAGGTAGGATTTCATTGAACTATGCAAGGAGTTTAGTGATATTTTTGCATGGGAGTATAGTGATTTGAAGGGTTTTGATCTAAGATTTGATCAAAATACCATATATTTATATGAAAATTACAAACCCATAAAACAAAGACAAAGGCCAATCAATCCCAAGATCTAACCACCAATGAAGAAAGAGCTCACTAAGTTGATTGAGTCTAAGATCATTTTTCCTATCAAGCATTCTTCCTTGTTGGCCAACTTAGTCCCTATTAGAAATAATAATGGGGAGATCAGGTTGTGTGTGGACTTCATGTACTTGAATAGAGTTTCTTTGAGATACCATTATCCCCTCCCTTATATAGAGTAAATTTTGCAAGTGGTGGCAAACAGTGAGAGGTTTTCTCTCCTAGATGGTTATTTTGGGTACAATTAGATTTTGGTGAAAGAAAGTGACCAATAAAAGATGGATTTAACCACCAAATGGGTCTCATATGCCTATATAAATATTTTGTTTGGATTTTCAAATGTTGGAGCTACTTTTCAATGTGCAATGGATATGGCTTTCCAAGGACTAATCAATGACATTGTATCGATTTATCTTGATGATGTGACACTTTTCTCCAAGGATGAAAATGATCATTTGAAGCACCTAAGGTAGATTTTTGAGACGTGTAGAGAGTTTGGAATATATCTAAACCCAAATAAGTGTGTAGTTTCTATTCATGAAGGTAAACTCTTAGTCCACATTATTTCCAAGAAACGTCTATCCATTGATCTGGAAAGGGTAAGTGCCATCTTGGCATTGTCTTTACCTAAACATAAGAAGGGTATACAAAGCTTCTTTTGTAAGATAAATTTAATTAGGAGGTTAATTATTTATTTTTATAGCATGGTTAAGCCCTTGACATATATGCTATGGAAGGCTGAGATATTCACTTGGATAAGATGAAAAAAAGAAAGTTTTGAAGAGATTAAGCAAGCCATTGCTCAAGACCCTACTCTTGCAAGTCCTAAATTCTCCAAGGACTTCAACCTATATACTTTTGGGAATGAAGATTTAGCATCTACCATGCTTACTCATTAATGATGAAAATTTGGAACAACCTATTACTTTTTTTAGTCAAGGTTTGGAAGGCTATGAGACAAGATACACATATGTTGAGAAACAAGTGATTTCAGTCATAAGGAGTTTGAATAAGTTCAAGCATATGTTATCTAGAAATAAGATTCACATTTTTATGCCTCATCCTAGTGTAAAAGACTTTCTATTGAGTAGATAGTTGAATGAGAAAAGGGCAGGTTGGATCACCAAAGTGATGTAATATGATGTGGAGATCAAAATAACCAAGTTAGTGAAAGGAAAAGGATTGTGTAGGCATCTTGCTTCAGATTTGAAAGATCAAAGGGAGGTTTTTTTTGTATTTCATGATGATCTTATAGTATCTATGCCTTTAGCCATAAAGAGTTGGACACAAGACATAATTCATTTCCTTCAAACTAGTGAGTGTCCACAAGCTCTTGATAGGGCCAAGAGAAGGTATTTTAGGTTGAAAACCATTCCTTATGTACTTATTGATGGAGTACTATTTAGGAAGGAATTTTTAGGTGTGTTTTTGATATGTATTGATTTAGATTATATTGACAAAGTGTTTCATGAGTTCCATGATGGACCAAATGGTGGTTACTTTACTCCTAGAACCATAGCTTCCAAGATAGTGAGGGCATGATAATTTTGGCCTAGCTTGTTCAAAGACACCCATGATTAGGTAAGGAAATGCCAAAAATGTGCTATTTTTTATGGAAAACAAAAGCTAGCTACCTTTCCTCTTTATCCAATCTAGGTTGAGCAACTCTTTATGCAATGGGGTTTGGATTTCATAGATCTAATTAATTCTCCTTCTAGTGTTGGTCACAAGTGGATGTTGGTAACCATTGATTATTTTAAAATATGGATGTAAGTTGTGTCTCTTAAGAAGGTAAATGAAAACTTAGTCTTAGACTTATATGAAGGTATAGTAATTATGTTTGGAACTCCTTCAATAATTATCTTAGATAATTCTTTAGCTTTCCTAAGAATAGGAACAAGTGAATGGGATTTGATGCATGGTATCTATCTCAGCACCACCTCCAACTACTATCCCCAAGTGAATGGACTAGCTAAGTCCACAAACAAGAACATGATCAGGATCATTAAAAGAACAATGGAGGAGAATCAAAGGACTTGGCATACCAAGTTAAAGATATCCTTTTACACTGATATGATCACCCCAAAGAGAGTAATTGGGAAATCACCATACACACTTGTGTATGAAAGGGAGGTTAGGCTTCCTATGTCACTCAAGTTACCAACTTTAAACCTCACCCACCAGCTAAAATTGATGGATAATGAGAGCATGGGAGTTATATTATGTGAGTTTATGGAGCTTGAAGAGACAAGAGATCAGGCTATGCAGACCATGACAACTCACCAAGATAAAACAAAGAAGTATTTTGACAATAAATCTATCCCAAGAAGCTTCAAAGAAGGAGATATTATCCTGAAATGGGATGAAGATAGGGCCAAGCCTAGGAGACACATAAAATTTGATGCTTTGTTGAGTGGCCCATATGTGATCACATAGTGCAAATATCACAATGCTTTCTAACTCTCAATGTTGGATGGAAAGGAGATGCATATCCTAGTCAATGGGATATATCTAAAAAATTATTACTAAGTTTTTATTTTATTTTATATATAATTCCTATTATTTTCTTGTGTTTTCTAAGTGATTATGCACATGTGTGAGTTTTTCCTTGTTTAGTTTTATGTTGTCTTTACTTGGTATTGATATTATTTTGTTGTGTGTTTTCTTATGTTTTATTTTGGCATAATCCTTGTTAGTCATCTTCAAGAATCCATTGACTTCATTAGCCCTGAGATGGATAAGGCTAATGATATGGTCATTATAGTAGGCATACTACCCCTATGAGTCACCAATTTTTTAACTAAATTTTGACCCTTTAGGCCAAAATTGGGCACCCTTTTTTACATAAAAATGTCTAAGACTATACCTCTATCCAATTTCAGTATCTAGGTTTCATTCAAAAGAAGTATTCTTATCAAAACAAAATTCCAATAGATGGACTCATCTATAGAAAAATGCAGTTTAGAATATCTTGATTCCATTGATGTAATCATGGGGAAAACATCTTATAGAATGTAATGTAACTATTTCTTTTCTTGGGGTGACACACATCCATGTGGCCCTTGAAATCCCTTGGCTCAACCTTTCCCTCAAAGGCTATATATATGCATTCTCTTGGATCATTTTGTATCCTCCATTGGTTATTAGAAAAACTCTAGCCATATTTTTACTTGCAAAAATCTTGAAAAAATATACAAGTGATTTCTCCATTCACACATTATATTATTGAGTATAGGTTTGAATCTTGCTAATAATTACTAGTGAAAAGTTACTTTTTTAGCATGTCAATACATGGTCACTTACCAATGTACAAAATATATGTTGTTCTAGGTCTCTATTAGTATTATTTACTAATTATATAAGATTCTTAGAAGTGGTATATGTTTATTCCCTTCGTGGAATCATTCATCACTCTCCTAAGTGCCAAATACCTTCCTAAATCTAACTGATGAAATACTGATGAAATAATGTCTTTTTATTGTGAATTTATGTAAAAAATCCTTGTTTACATTTAAATAGTGGATTTTTAGTCAAATAGGAGGATAATTCATATTGGTGCATCACCATTTTGTTTCCTTAGTTATTTTTCTTAACCCTTTTCATATACAGTTGATAGATTCAAGAGAGTTGTAAAGGTGCATCAAGGGGAGCTAGCCCTTAATCTCAAGATTCATCTCCTTGAAATTTTCACCTAAAATAAGAGAGATGATTCCATTTTACCACTTGGATGAGGAGAACTGAGTATCTCTTCAAGGGTGGAAATCCAAGCACTAACACTTACCTCTAGAAACCTCAACCATGTTGAATGAATCTACCATGAATATCAACTTGGGCACTATGGATAACCCCCATGTTATCAAACTTGGTCAAACCCTCACCCATAAGGAACTAAATTACTTCTCTACCTTCCTCCAAGACCATAGTATTACATTTAATTGGTCATATTTTGTTATGCTTAGTATTGTCCTAGCCATTTCCACTCACAAAATCATAACCAATCATGATGCCAAACTTGTCAGATAGAAACTTTGTCGAATGCATCCTTGCATATCCCTCATTGTCAAAGAAGAGATTCAATGCCTCCTTTTTGTAAACTTAATTCAACCCATTGATTATCCCCAATGGGTTTCAAACATCATGCCTACCACTAAAGCCATAGGGGGACTATGTAAATATGTGGACTTTCATGACCTCAACCTCACATACCCAAAGGATAACTTTCCTCTACCTAGCATTGACCAATTTGTTGATCTTACAGCAAGGCACGAGATGTTGTCTCTCATGGATAGATTATTAAATTATAATAAGCTTTTGATTGCCCTTGAAGATTAGCACAAAACTACCTTTATCACCCCATGGGGGAATTTTTGTTAAAACTTCATGCCCTTTGGTCTTAAGAACATTGGTGCAACCTACCAATGTGTCATAACCTATATCTTCCATAACCTTATCCATACAATCATCAAAGACTATGTGGATGACCTTCTTGAGAAGTTCAAGCTTTGTAAAGACCATTTAGCCATTCTCAATATTATCTTTGAATGACTTATCCACTATGACATCTACCTCAACCTCGAGAAATGTATTTTTGGGGTCTTGTCTGATAAATTTCTAGGCTTCATCATTTCCCATCGATGAATCAAGGTTGACCCAGCCATGACTAAAGCCATCCTCAAGATGCTACCCCCAACCAATATTAAGAAAGTCTATAGTTTTTAGGGGAAGCTCCAATCCATTCACTATTTTATCTCCCAACTCTTTGATTGGTGTCAACCCTTCCACCACCTCTTGAAAAAGGACAGCTCTTTCAAGTGGAATGTTAATTATCAAAAGGCATTTGATGTACTCAAAGATTACTTGATATCTCCACCTATCCTTACACCTCCTAAGGATGACCACCCTTTTTACCTCTATATCTATATGATAGACCATTCCCTAGGGGAAATGCTTATCCATTGGGATGAACAATGTAAAGAGAAAACCATCTATTACATTAGTTTCACACTTGTCAAATATGAGACTCAATATACACATATTGAGAAACTATGTTTGGATCTAGTCTTCATGGCCACCAAACTTTTCCACTACCTTCTTAACCATAAAACTTTTATCATAACTAATATCAACCCCCTCAAGTATATGCACTCTAAACCATACCAAAACTAGCATATGGTTAAGTGGCTCATGCTTTTAGCTGAGTTTGACCTTGAATTCCTCCATCAAAAATCAATCAAGGGGCAAGTCATTTCAAACCAATTAGCTGACACACCCGTAATAGACACCCAACATTCCCCTCTTGAATTTTTAGATGAGTCAATTACAAGCCTATCTCACACAAATTTTACCAATCATGTAACCATGTTTTTTGATGGTTCCAAATGTCAGTGGGGTGGTGGAGCCAATATCATCCTTATCCCCTTTATCAATGAACCACTTCCTTTATCATTAAAATTTGACTTTGAATGCACTAACAATGTGGATGAGTATAAAGCCCTAGTAATAGGTCTCCAAATTGCCTTAGCCGTAGGAGTCAGAATAGTCAATATCTATAGTAACTCTCAACTTGTGATCAACTAGGTCAACAATATTTACTTTTGTAAGAATGAAATGATGCAACTATATAGATAATTATTTATAAAACTCCTAACATCATTTGACCACTATCATATTCAAACCACCCCATGATCTACTAAAAAGTTAGCTGATACCATGGCTTCTCTTGCCTCTCAGATCCCATTAGCACCCTTGGACTCCAAACTATTAGTCATTTTCCATCACGTCACTAAACCTTCTTACACCAAACCAAACACTCCAAACATATTTAGTGTAGAAGAGATACTGCCTAAACTTTGGTATCATCAAACCTTTAACTACCTTCACCTTCATATTGTTCGCTATAACCTCTTTAGGAATGTCCATTGGGTGTTATATATAATACCTCTTATTACACCATTATGGGAGGAATTATTTAAAAACATGGTTTTGATGACCTCCTCTTCCATTTCCTTCATGGTCTAGTAGCCTCTCGCGCTATCAAGGAGACACATGATGGTATATGGGGGGAAATTTAGAGAACTAATTGTGGCTAAGTGAATTCTCCACCTAGGCTATTATTGGCCCACCCTTAACCAAGATGTTGTGATTGTGTGAAAAAGTGTGTCAAGTGTCAACAACATGATAATTTACATCGCATACCTAACAATAGCCTTTCTATTTCTATAGACTTTTGGTCGTTTTCACAATGGGGTCTAGACCTTACCAATGAAATCAACCTCTAATCTACATAATGACATCATTATATCATTACCGTGATTGAATATTTTACCAAATGGGTAGAAGTTATTCCCATTATCTCGATAAAAGCTAAAAATATTATTGAATTTATTACCCATTACATCATCTGTCATTTTAGTGTTGCCCATAAGATCATCACTGATAACAAAAAATCCTTCAAAAACAAATAAGTCTAGGGCCTTTGTGACATATTTGGTATTAAACTTAGTTTTTCATCACCTTATCACCCACAATAAAATGGGCAAGTAGAAGCCTTTAAAAAAACCTTTAAAAACATTTTTACCAAAATGGTCAATGCCTTAGGTTGGGATTGGCATTTGTACATCCCTTTCACCTTATGGGCATATTGTAATAGAATCCAAATCCATACTAGTGCTACACCTTTTTTCTCCCATGTTTGGAGATAAGGTTTTATTGCCTCTTCAAATCCAAATACCTTCTTTTCACAATCTTATTCAGGAATGTGACTATCATCAAGAATGTCTAGCTCAATTTAATCTACTTGATGAGAGTCATTTGGCTACTCTTTCCCATCTTCATGTCTATCAAGAATGAATCAAATGTGCCTATAATAAACACCTAAAAGTTTGAAATTTAACATTGGAGATCTTGTCCTCAAATAAAATCAACATGTAACTAATATGGAAAAAATCAAAAAGGGAAAATTTGATTTCAATTAGCTTGGACCCTATATCATAACCCATAAGTATGGATCAGGGGCTTATCATTTATCTTCTATCAAAGGCAAACCAGAACCTAAGCCTCTCAATGCTTTGAATTTATGTCCCTTTTATTATTAGATACGGATCATAATCATCATTTTTATAACTTAAGCTCATCCTTTGTAACCACATTCATTTCCCTCTTTTTAGGGGCAACTAACTAAAATTAAATCATGTGATTATCCATCATAATTATAGCATAATATTGAACTCTATATACCATATCTCTATCCATGCCATGATTCTCATAGTATATTCTATCTCTTTGAGATTAGTTATTATGGTCGTTATCACCTATACCTCCTTTTCACCTACTAAAACTTCATGTCAACTTAGTTTTACCTTCATAAAGGTAATCCATTGAGCATGTATGAACAAGTCTATGTCAAGAAAAATCTAGGAAAAGCAATATGAAATAGAAAAAATAGATTATGGGTCATCCTTAGCTTTCATAGACTGCTCCCTTAAAGGACAAATATTTAAAATTATTATAAAATTTCTAAACATGAGGTGGAATTATCCCTTGATGGACAACTATCAGAAGCATTTGAACTAAGCTTATAAACTTGGACCATTCCCTTGAAGGATGGCTGAGTATAACATTTGTCAAAGCTAGCAATTTCTTAGAAGCTTCTCACATTGATCAAGTTCACCTCCCCTCAATTAAAAGTAAAATCAAAATCAAGAGAAAAATCAATTTTAAAAGCCACAATCGGTTCTCATAAAATTAATAATCTTGTAAAGTCACGATTGGCTCTCCTTAGTAGACTTCCTACATCGATAAGTATATACTTTATATATGAATATATAATTGTTTATACTACCTCTTTAGAAACCTATAGAAAAGGTATATTAGTCTCACTAAAGGTCCCAATTTCACCCATTCTCCCTCCACATTCCATATGCATGAGACTATGAGATTATTTGATAGAATGTAATTAGGATCCCTATCTATCAACCTAAACATGCTAATTTGAAGCATTAGACAGGCTTATTTTCACTAAGCCAATCCAACTTTGAGTTTCATGTCAATATTTAACAATGAAAAGGCATCATGTTCATTTTCTTATCTTTTATTAGTTTATGTAAGCTTATCACTATGCACACAAACAATAAACATCACATCAAAAGCATGCACATCATGAACTATGCCAACAAGTAACAACATCTATCCATCAATGAGTCACACATAATATAAACACATTACAGCAAACCATGAACATCAACCACATCATATGATCCTATAAGTGTGTCATTACACCATCACAAGCATAAACCAAATTGATGAGCAAAATATCAGGGCATATACCATTTCCCATTTCACCCATATAGCCATAAATAAATCCATAACATGTATCCATCCATAAAATATCCTATCATAACCATGAGAAAAATTAGATCATCATATCTAACTTTCTAACATCACATACCTAAGCTATTAAGTGAAACACCATAATCATTAATTGAAACCATAAGCATCCATCATACATAAACATCAAAAAACATACATTATATACATTGAATCATCAAAAAATAATAAATGTAGCAATATATCATCTCTCTAAAAAAATATACATCTCACTACATCAACATGTAGGTTGGTATCAAAATAATACATCACAATAATGTATTTGACCATAATCATGGGCGTACACCACTACCATTAGCCCCATCTACACCTGTAACTAGTAGTGGTCCCTTTGGGACCCTTATCTATCCAACTATAGAAGCCCACTAACCTAGAGTAGTTATCAATGTCCCATCATCCAAGCTCACTCTATACTTGACATACCTCATAGCTTGGGAAAGCTAGTCTAATAACATCACCTCATAATATCTAATCTCTACCATAGTAACTAGATAGCATGCTTAGGGCACTATGTCTAATGGCCCTCCTACTACTACTACACCTACCCCAACCCTTTATCTAATTAGATATCTCTCACCTTTAATAGTGGTGATTTAACCCTATAATGCCTAAATATGGCCTTGTAATGTGGTCACCTATCCCTATAGAGCCTATACCTGAGCCTAAGTTGTGACCAATGCTACCCCTACCTATCCACCCTAACTAGCTAGATCTACAACCATCAGTCTTACCCCTCTATCATCTCCACCCACATATACAGCTATATACATAGGTTGGTACCAAGCCATGATTCCATCTATATACCTTGCATCATCTATGGGAGACCTAACATGAAGTTCCTCAAAGCCACCAGCCAAAAATATCTAAATAGGTTGGGGCAATGATAATTAAACCTCTGATTCTTACCTCCTATACCATGGATGTGGACCTGGTACACCCTATAACAAGCCAATCTAGTAACACACTTAGTTGAAGGGAATCAAATCAACTTTACCCTCTCAATGGCCCACTATATACTTATAGCTCTATATAGTGAGGGTCTCCTTCTTATAGCCTAGATAGATGGGGAATTGTATGTATGATCTCTATGTGATGTCTATAGCTACCAATCCACCAAAGGAAGCCATAAAACATTTAATGTCATGTGCTCCATGTCTGAACCCTAATGTATCATAGTCATCCCTCTACCTCATAAAGCCAATAAGGAACTCTAGTTATGTGTACCCCATCTACAACAATCCCATAGGCCTCATAACCTAGATGTGCTCATAAGCCTATCAGTGTAAAACCATACCCACACTAATGACATACATCCTATGGTGTTTAAATCCCTAGATCATATAGATTAACAACACTAGGATCCACCCAAATTCTATCCTCCCAAGTAATATCTCAACCAAAATAGCTAGTAATACATAGGGGAATCTCTTGTTACTAGAATATAAAACCCCAAAGCAAGTAACTATGATCATCATCATCATCATAAGTATCCTTTCCTCAAGATCCCTCTCATATAGTGTTGTATAATTAAATCCTCTAGGGTGTTAGTGGACCTGGTCACTATCATCTCCATATAGATACTCAACATACTCATGTTGCTCCTCCTACTCAATCTGTTAGCTCGCCTTACAATGTAGTGGGAGTCAAGTGATATTATGGACATCCTTCAAGAGAATAGTCATCACCCTAATTGGTAGGAAAAAGGTATTAATAGTAGGATCCCATCTTGAAATAAGCACTACTATCATGGATGCATCCCTAGGAATGTGTTAATAGTACCTCATCCCTCCTATCCCTACTACTTCCATATGTTCCTAATCATCAGTAGTCAACTCCTTAAGTAGCATAGGGAAGATCTATAGCACATAATCATGCATCTATATCTACTCTTGATCTTACACCAAATCATAACACTTGGCTTAGAACTTAACTAGTCTCATCTACCCTATCTTTTAAATTCAACCCTAACCCTAACCTATTTGACATAAACATAACCACAACCCATTTACCCCTTACACCCAACCTATTTGACCAAACATCAAGCCCTACCATTTATCTTAACCCTAACCATTAAATTTTCAACCTTAAAAACCATACCTAAGCCCTAAACACTTTTAACAACCCTACCCCATCCTACTTAACCACCAATGGTTATTCTAACCACCGATGGTTGGGGATCCTAGTTTCTAGGGTATCGATCATTAATGGTTAGACCTAACCATCAATAGTCACATGTGGGTATCCCAAGGCTAGAATGCCCAAAACCTGTAAGGCCTAAAATAGTGAGCAAAATTGAAATACATCTAGCCTAAGTACTCTAACTAGCTCACATGATACCCAAATCACCCACTTACCCTATTAATTTGATTCTCTACCTACCCCATTTACCAAAAACCCTACCTAAGACATGTAGAACCAAATAACAAATTTGTAGACCTGCCCCCTATGTAAACACAAGTAATAGCAAAATCAAACCTATCTACCAATTTAGTGTATCCCCTACCTTATTTCATGACCCCCTCCATAGTTTTATCCCTCATGAAGGTGCCTAACCACATCCTCATGATCCTTGCATCTTGGATCCATGAAATCTACCATACACCTTTAGTCAATGAGCAACACCCACCTCAGCATGAACCTTCCTTGTAAAGCACTGAAATCACCTAGAGCTTAGTCAAACAATGCATGGAATTAAAATTAACAAAGTGCCTTTTATTTTTTTCACTTTTACCACCCAAAATTTTAAGTTTTTACCTGATCATCAATGTTTAGGGTAACCATCAACAGTTAGGGTGACCATCGATGGTCACCTTCTAGGGACTCTAACCATTGATAGTCAAGATACCCTAAAAACCCAATTTCACCTTTTACCTTCAACCTCCACATTTCAAGTAATTTACCTCAAGCTCTTGCCTACTTTTGGAGATGAATTTCTCCCACCAACCCAACCACCTCACCATTGGTATTTTTTCTCCCATCTTGCACATAATTTTGTGACACTTGTTTCTTGATCCTTTGACTATAGTGAAAAAATTACCATGTTGATCCTTTTACATTTTTTCACCACCTCACACATATTAACCCACTTGTGTTTCACTGGGAGCACTTCCTACCTCAAATACCCATGACACTTGACCCATTTGTGTTTTCCTTGGGAGTAATTCCTACCTTGGATAATCACTAAATACATAAAGATTGCTTAAGAGAATTACATTTATGAGTGTTCCTAGTTTCCACACCTATAGGTGATCACATGGTTCACTTTTCCTTGTTAACATTGACCTTTATTTTTAAAAATATTGGCAACCTCATCTATGCACAATCTTGGCTATCATTTATTTTTATCACATTTTGTGTGTACATTTTCATCTCAAATTCCGAACCTTATGTCACCACTTTATGACTCACCATCTACCACTTATCAAACTTGTACCCAATTTAGCTTCACCTAACTAATTCCCAATTTGAGGGGAAACACCTCCTTCCACTCTCAAGGAAACTAGACCCTTGACCCATACTCTATTCTTGTTTTGTAGCTTGTTCATGCAAGTTACATAATAAAAAAGGCCAAAATATAAGCATAAAAAATATGCACACCTACAACTACAATGTCAAAGATAGCCTTAGACTTACCCTAGGCCCCCCTTGGGACCAACATACATCTATTAGGTTTAAACCAACCAATTAGCACTTAGTTTCACCTAACTAAATAACCCTGACCTTTAGGACCTTATCCTTATGGACCGTGACCATCAATAGTCAAGGTGATAATTGATGGTCAACCTTGGGAACCCCTAACCATTGATATTAGGATCCACCTTCTCACCAAGAGCATGCAAACTTTACCAACCTTTTTCTAAATATAACTTGTCTAATTTATGTTACAAGCCTTTACATGCATAAATTATATTTAGATGACCTAATTACACCTTCACTTCTACCTCTTGCTTATGCCTAGTAGAGAGAGAGGTCTGAGAGGTCAAATCCATCTACAATAATTATCAAGAGCTCAAGCATTTAGGATTTTTCTTTTGCAAGTCAATTAGGTCAATCAACATCATCAACATTATCAAAAATTATTAACCATCTTATTATGACCCAACTCATCATTGCCTCTCAAAAAACCTTTTTAGGTATCATTACTCTCCTAGAATTAATCTATATTCCACCAATAGGCTAATTATATCAACCACCCACCCAACTAACTTCTAGTAAGACAAGTGCTTGTTTGTCAATATTCATGTGCTTTTATTCCATTTCATAATCAGTCTAACCCTTGCCCAATTCCTAGAATCTATTTATGAAATCCTATAATCTTATATTGATCAAACCTATAAATACATAATCAACCATTGATAGTCAAACCCTAACAACTGAAGGTCAAGCATAACCACTGACAATTACCCCAACTATCAACAATCACCTATGGTAGAAAAACTAGCAAGCTGATTTCACCCACCCACACCCAATCAAATCCACTTTTCTATGTTTTCAACCACTCATTAACCCCTTTCATATTTTTTGAAGCATACACTAACCTGTTAGCACTAGTATTAATTAGTATATCATTAATTAGATAATTTTTAGTCTATTTTTATGGCAAGCTTTTTTGTATTCATTTCCATACCTTTTGATTATTGATGTAATTACCTTATTTCTAGCTTTATAAACTTGACTATTTGAAATGTGTTGATTGATAACCCCTAAGGAAGCTCTTACTTCAAGGATATAGCTATCACTAGGCAATCCACCTAACTATCTGTCTAACAAAAAAGTTTTCTTTAGTGTTTTATTATCTGTAGGTCTTCCTCCTAAGCCAAAGAGGATCTCTTTATATTCTTTTGATTTAGTGCATGCATAAACAAATAGGTTTTTCAACCATACCCATATCGAGTTTATTTTCTCTCTTTCTTTTGAACTTAAGTGAAAATTTGCATGAAACACTTTACTTGATTTTTTTATACAAACACCTTGAAATCTTGAAAATGATCAAAGAGCTCTAATTTTTACTTAAGAAAATACACCCAAGTATACCTCAAAAAGTCATTGATGAAATTAAGGATGTAATTTGTCCTATTGAATGAAGGTTTTGTAAATGGATTAGTAATGTCATTATGAATTGGCTCTAATATCTGTGTAACTCTCCATGATTTATCTTTGTCATACATATCCTCAAGATGCTTACCAAGTATGTAACCTTTTTAACCACCATTATAAAACTTGACTCATGAAAACCTTGAAAACATGTTTTGACAACTTAGTTGCTCTAAGTAGTGATAGTCATGATGGTTGAATCACTCATGCCATAATTTACTACCCCATATGAATGAATGAACCATGTAGTATAGGGCTGATCAAGAGAAAAATGTGAGAAAATATAAAATCTTGACTAGTGATCTACTTTCCCAAATACAACAATGGATTCATTGTCTTCTTCCCTAATACCACTAAATTAGATGTGAACTCAACTCTCTTATTTGACCTAATGTGAGTAATTTGATAAGTCAATAGGAGATTTATGGATAAAGAGAGAATTCATAAAAATCATGAAATGTTCCATCATTCACTTCAACAGGTCCTCTCCCACTAACTTCTATAGAAGTATCATAACCCAACAAGATGTAAATCATAGATAAAGGCTCTAAGGATGAGAATATGTCTTGTGATAGATCTATGTGGTGTGAATCACCATAATAAGTTACCCATATGGAAGGATAGGACTCAACTTCAATAAGTGCTTTTCTATTATCTTTTCCATTTTTACTATCTTTGGCCTTAGAAAACTCCTATACTAATGAATTTTGATTGGAATACTTAGGGATATTGATGTTGTGCTTTTAAAACATCTTAGTTAGTTGATCAATCTTCTTCTTCATGCATTTAAATTCATCATGCCAAAAATTCTTACAATAGGCATATGTGACTCACTCTTTCTTAGGTTTCCCATCTAAATAAGATAACTCTTTTGATGCTTTTAACTTAGAATTATATTTCTAACCCTTTCTTTACTATGGTTCCTTTTTGTTTTGTTTCTTCTCCTTGCTGATAAAAGACTTCTATTTTTCATGACTCATAATTAAGGCATGCCATTTAGATGACTTCATTATACCCATTTGAACAATCTTATCTTTCTCTCAATTTAATTTAGTAGAAAATTCATCTAAGGATGTCATGGTCCATATAGCTACAAGGGCACACTTGGTGGCATGGAAAGTAGAAAAAATTATAAAAAAGTCATATCCCAATTTGTCAAGGATGGAAATAATCAATTGATCATCCTTTTTGTTAATGCCACATAATTTCAACTATAACTTGAGTAATTTTAACTTTGTGAATAAGTCTTATATCATATCAAAATTGATCGAGCTCAAACTAATGAGCTTATTATCCAACTCATATCATCTCATGTCGTAATTCCCAAAGAGTTTTTCTAATATAGTCTATACTTCATTAGGATTAGTTTTATATTCAATATGAAATAGTAGATCGAGAGACATGTATAAGTGTAAAACACCATATATTTCATGGCTTTTGTTAAACCACTTCACCTTCTTTATATTAAGTGTCAATTTGTTTTTATAACCATCATGATTTGGTGTAATTATTTGCTCCTTAAGATGATTTTTACTTTGAATTTCCACTTGTGATAGTTTAATGGTGTAAGAAGTGGAACTTAACTCTAATCCATGATGTATAAAGAAGTATGTCTTGAACTAGATATGATGAAAGACTAGAAATATGCAACCCTGATAAATATACATAGGTTAAATGTTATAAGGTATTTTAATATTAACAATATGTAGATCTCTAAAAAAATATACTTTTTAAAAACTGGCACCTCAAAAGGAGCATCCAATTAAAATTTATGCATGTTTGAATTAATGGATGACCCAGAAAATCTCCAATTTGTAAAATTTAAGAAATTTTAGGTTGAATTTTTTTGGAATAAACTTCCTCAAGAAAAATAAAATCCCTGTTGGAGCAAAATTTAATCACTTTTTGGTTGGATTTGATTAGAAATATGTAATCCCCATGAATATACATAGATTTAATGTTATTGTTGATGGTTAAAATTGAACTTTACTTCTAACAACAACAATGGGAAGTTTCAAGAATGTGGGACTTGCAACTTGAAATGACCTCCAGATTTTTAAGAAGTTGGTCTCTTATTTATCTTGAGTGTTGGGAGGAAAGGGATAGAAAAATAAACAGAAACACAAATGCAAAGAAAGAAAATCTAACTATGGTGATGCACGTGAATGTAATTCGACCATTAATTTTGAGCACAGTGAAAATATATGTAAGATTCAATTACATTAAAGAGAGAATGAGGAATGATCAATTGAAAAGATAGAAACAATAGAAATAGAGGCTCACAACTTAGACTACTTTTGCAATGACACAGAAAACACCAACAAAGGCACAGAACTCAGTCTTCTTATTAACTTTCAAGTTACATAAAAGGCATAGAAACATGCACAATTACATAAAACTTGTAATTCAATAAAATAGAACAAAGGCAAATGATATTCTTGATCAAAGATCTAAAAGTCTAAAACTCTTGACAATAGTCTCTCACAAAAAATTCTCTCCAATATTCTGATGATGATTTTTGGTGATCTCTGCACCCCTCTTTATAACATTAGATTCACTCCAGATTGTTTGCATGTTCCCAATATAATGGCCCAACTAAAACTCTAACTAAACTAGAAGTGTCTAATAGAAGATATTTATTAGATTTTGAAATGCTTTGTCTTTCGATAGTTCATTGGTTGAAACAGATACATAGGATGCTTCCTTCTATTAAATGAAAAAGGACACTTGGCCAATTTCTTGAAAACCTTATTATTTAGGAGGCACCATAACATGCCACTTGGTGGCTTCCACAACACTTACTGAAGACACATGGCACATTCTGCGTAACCTATAATCTTATTGTGCCTTCACTTAGAGGTGTTTGGTCCTTGAAATTTGTCACCATCTGCTTCTCCCAAAACTTAAACAACTTTTATAGGAAATGGGACCCAAAGTAGTTCTCACCCAAGAAACTTCAAAAAGAGGAAAAGGACATGTGGTGCTTTCCACTTATTCTTGACAAAAGACACATGGTGATCTCCACTACCTTTAGCTACACTTTGAGAAACTTGTGGAAGGTGGCACGTGTCTTTATCTGCATTGTTCTATCTATATTATAGAAATAATCAAGCCTCATTTCATACTTACATAGATGGCGACATTTGGTGGCTTTAATTTGCCTCAAAACAAAAACTTGGGACCCACCATAGTCTATACTTGTCAAAGAAACAAAATGAAGATAATTCAAAGCTTGACACTTGGTGGCCTCCACTTTCTTCAGTTGGGATACGTGGCATCTTTTTTGCTTTTAGGAAAGCACTTTGGAACCTTCTGCTATTGCCACCTGGTGTCTTCTATTTGATCATGATACTTAGCTTGTTGAAACCTTCTACTCAAAAGAGATTTGAAATGCAGATGCCAATATGAAACATGGATGCTGACACTTGTCATGTTCCACTAAATTACTATGAGACATGTGGTGCATCCTGACCAACTTATAGAAATTATGAAAGGTGCCTTGGTCGATGACACTTGGTAGCTTCCACTTATTCTAACATTTAGACAAAATTGAGGAAAAAAGAAATTTGAGCTCGTGCTCTAAATCAAAACTCCATCTTCTCAAACCAAAGTGTACAGGGACAAAATTTAGATCACGCGACTGTGAATCAAAATGAAACATAGAGTATTTTTTACTCTACAGTTATTGGTGACCCCAAGGACTTTTGAGCCTACTCAAAAAGAAAACACAACTCTCACTTGATCAAAATGTCAAAAATTTATAGCTTTAGCAATGTTGTTTTATAAGTAGACCACTCATCGTCAGATAACCCCTACTTATTTTGCAATTCATTGAAGGCTAAATCAAGGTTAATATTATCCTTATATGAAAAATTTTGCAAAATCTGAATCGTAGCCTTCAATTTGAATTTGAGCTAGGAAAAAAGAATCAAAACAACTTTTACTTCAAGGATTGATGAATCATCCCTTAAATCTTGAAAAACTGTTTGATCGTTTTGCTTGGCCAACAACAAAGGTTCAATTTCATCAACCATGATCATAGTATTGTCATCAGGAAATAGAGAAGGAAGACCTAATTACACTAGGTTTTCAATGTGATGTTTCATCTCATTGATTCCTTCTTTCATTACATCAAGAATTTCTCTGTAATTGATGGCTATGGAATTACAAATGAGAACCTCATTCACTTACTTAGCAGTGACCATTCTATTATCAATTATTACTACTGACAATGTTCCATCCATTGCATCATAAATATTTTGCAGTAACATTTCAGAGTCTAATACTCTCCCAAAAATTGTAGCCAAAGTATTTACAACTGAATTCTCCACCTTTTCGCACAATTTCTATGCATTTAGTAGGAAGGTGAGAGAAGGCCTGAGCTAAATAATCTTTGAAGAGACTCTCTTTCACACTAATTCATATAGCTCCTTCACCAGATTCAACACTCTGATATTCTTTGGCCTATTGGCTAGCTCTAGTGTTAATTGTTCTACTCTTTATTGCTTAGCTTGAAATTGGGCTTGCATAGCTATGGTATTATTATGTTCATCCAGCAGCTTCTATTGTAATTGAGTAACCTGTAATAGGCTTTCCTCACATTTTCCTTGTCATTCTACTTTTTCTCACCTTAGGGTCATAACTGTGTCTTTTACCTACATTAGCCCTACTTTTAAGGAATCATTTTGGGCCTGGATCACCTGGTGAGTCTAAAGGGAAATAGTATCTTGCAACTTTTTATTTAGACTCTCTATTTCATTATCCTTTCTATCAATTTTTGTGGCCAAACTACTATAGTTTGCCTTCTCTTTGGCTATTTCAGCCTCCATCTTCTATAGCTTCCTTCATGTTTTCAAGTAGTCTTCAGCAACTGTATAGGTGGATTTAGTTAGCAGCTCAATTTTGTCTTATGGCCTGAATAGGGACATGTCGATGGCCACTGCATTCATTGTGTAGTCTTCTAGATACATCTATTCACTTGGCTTGATTACATTTGGTGACAAATGAGTCACCATCAATTTCTATTGAATTGGGTCAAACTATGACCGTAGATGTGGTGTAGCCAAGGCTTTATTTTCCTTGATCTCATTTTTCTCTCTTCGGGCTTCCCTCACCTTCCTAGCAGCATCTGCTTGAGTTTGGAAGGTAGAAGGAGAGGCAATGTGTCCACCCACAAAAGGATGTCCTTGTGGCAAACCATATGGAATAGCCAATTGTTGGCTATGGGCAATCTGAGGAGATAGCTTCTTGAGAATAGAGGGAGAAAAATGAGGTAATGTTAAGGCTTGAGGAGGGATAGATGGGGCGAAGTGAGAAATGGGCATGTCGGAGGTGGCAGGGAATGTTATCTTGGGGATTTTTAAAGATTTGGGAGATATTCAATGAATTGAGAATTTTGAAAAACTCTGATCTCCTGCTACGTGTTTAAAGAACACTTATTTAAAAGAAAATGGGAAAATAAAGCAACTAAAAAAGGGGAACTATCTAACTATAATGCAATAAGGACACAGCCTAACTAAAATGTTTCAAATAGATTCCATTCACCAAAATATCTTCAGGTTCACCTTCCATTGTTTCTAGCTCAAACAAATTTTTCTATTTACATGCATGAATTTTATAAGGGCCAGTCCATAATGCTTCAAATTTTATGTGTTGACCCAGCTTAGCAGCTCTTGCATCGCATTTCAAAATAATTGAGCATGTTTCAAAATGGGGATTTGAAATCCTTTTATCAAAATAGTCCTTAATTATTTTATGATGTTTTACCAATGAATTATGGGCTGCATCCCTCTTTTCCTTAACCTCCAAAAGTTCTACAAGTCTAACCTGCATGGGGCCATTTTCTTCAATTTCAATCTGTTTGATCAGTTGGAGAGCACGAATCTCCAAACTTAGTGGTATTATAGCAAATTTCCCATATACCAATTCATATGGGGACATTTTGATCACCTGTTTAGGTGTGATTCTATCAACCCATAGTGTTAAATTAAGCACTTTATGCCATTCTTTGTGGTGATCAGCCCCTATTCTTTTGATGAGTCTAATCAGGTTCTTGTTGGTTGATTCTGCTAAACCATTATCTTGAGGTTAATAGTTAGAGGAAGTTTTTAGATATATTCTATGCTTTAATGCAAAGTCAAATACTTTAAACCCTTAAAATGCTTTAGCATTATATGAAATTATGGTTCGAGGAGACCCAAAGAGAGTAGTGATACTCCCTAAAAAATCTAGGATCACATTTTCTATTGCTTCTTTAAGTGGCATAGCCTCGGTCCATATAGAGAAATAATCTTTGGCAGTTAATATCCATTTATGACCCATACTAGACACTAGATTTATCATTCCAATGAAGTCAAGACCCCATTGAGCAAAAGGTTCATCCACAATTATAGGACTAAGGGGCATTACCGCATTCCTTCTCATCCCTACATAATATTGACAGGATTGACATTTTTTAACCAGCTGATAGCAATCTGTAAATAAAGTAGGCCAAAAATAACCTACCTCACTTATCTTTATAGATGTGGTCTTTGCAAAAAAATGTCCACTTGATACTCCATGATGTATTTCATGTAGTATTTTCCTAACCTTAGCCTTTTCTACACATCTTAACAATTTCCCATCATAATTTTTCCTAAAAAGAACCTACTCAATTAAAACAAAATGAACTTATTGTATCCTATAGTATCTTCTCTTATTTTGAGGGAGTTCTCTTGGGTAAATTCCATATTTCATAAAATGAATCCTGCTTGTGATCAAGGATTCTTGATCTACCTCTTGTATTCTTAATACAATTTCCTTTTCTTCTTGAGTTACATTTGTCTCTTCAGGTATCATCTTTTCAAGTTTTTGAGTCATATATTGGCACAAACCCCTACCCCTGACTAACTTAGTGGGTTTGACCTCTACATCATACTCAAAGATCTTGGTTATCTAGTTATCTCTTTTTTCAATAATTTCTCCCTCCATGATGTATTATCTAACACTTGGGTGAGCTACAAGTATCATAATTTTGCTTCCTAACACCATATGCCTAAATTTCTTAAGGGATTTTACCATAGCATATGCTTGTTTCTCTACAAAGTTATATTTGGTTTCATACTCCCTGAGAGTTCTTGAGAAAAAGGCTATTGGGTGTTCTCCCTCCTATCTATCATCTTTTTGTGTTAAGACAGTAACAATACTTAACTCTCCTCCATAGACATACATTACAAAAGGCTTAGAAAAATATAGTTTTCTAAGTACTGGGGTTATTGAGATAGCCTTCTTGACCTCTTCAAAAGCTTGCCTTCCTTCTGTATTCCACTTGAAAATCAGGTCTATCTTTAATAAGAGTGTTACTGATCTCACTAAGCTTGTGAAATCGGATATAAACGTACTGACAAAATTAATCTTCCCTAAAAAAGAATGAACTACTTTTTTATTTACTGGAAGAGGTAAATCTATTATAGCTGTAACTCTTTTAGGATCTATGGAAACTCCTTCTTTAGATACTATATGTCCCAATAATTTGCCTTGAGGGACAACAAAGATACATTTATTATGGTTTAAATATATTCCAAATTCTTGACATTTCTTAAAAACAGCTTCTAGATGATCAAAATGATCAACATTTTTTGAAAAAATAGTAAGATCATCAAGATAAATCAAGATGATTTTATTTATAAGTTCTCCAAATGCAACATCCATACCTATTTGAATAGTGGCTCCATCATTTGATAGGCCAAATGGAATCTTAGCATATGCAAATGTTCCCCATTTGGTAGTAAAAGCAATTTTGTATTGGTCTTTATCAGCCAACCAAATCTGATTGTATCTAGAGAAATCATCTAGCAAAGAAAATCTCTCTGATCCAGCCATAGTTTGTAGAATTTTTTCCATGGAGGGCAAGGGATAGTGATCTTTCAAAGATGATCTATTTATATCTTTAAAATCTACACAAAGTCTTATAACACCATTCTTTTTCCTAACTAGTACTAAATTTGATACCCAAGTTGAGTGTTTGATTGGAAAAAATATTATAGAATCTAAAAGTTTCTACAATTCATCTACCATTAGAGGCTCAATCCTTGGATTTACTGGCCTCTATTTCTGTCTGATGGGCTTAGATCCTTTAGTCAGTTCTATTGTGTGCTGAATAATGTCTCTATTGTATCCATGAAGGTCTTCATAGCTCTAGGCTATGACCCTGTCATATTTTTTGCACAATTTAATTAGTCTTTCCTTTTCTTCTTGAGTTGTAGAATTTTCAACTTTTAATTTTTTCCCTTCACTTACCTCAATTTTAGAATAGTCTACTTTGTTTACCTGGAACCTTCTCTTCTCCAGACTTACATCTTCTGGATCAAATGGATTCTCTAAAGTGATCAAGCCTTTGGGAAGCTTATTAGTCTTTAATTGTATGACTTGATCTCCATATGCTTCTTCAATTTTGGTTTGCAATTGATTAGCAAACTCATCTAAGTGTTGTAAGAATGAGAGTGCCTGAGAATCATTTTCAAATACTTTCCAATTCTCATCATTATTTGGAATAGTTGGCCTCATAATAACCTTTACTGACTTATTGTTAATTAATAGGCCAGTTATTGGATCAAACTATGAGCCAATCTGGGCCATCCTATTAGCTTCAAAATTTTGAATTCTAGAGACTACTTCAATATTGAAGGCTTCAAAATCTTCTATTAAGTCCCAAATTCTATGTCTGTAGGATCTCATCCTTACATTTTTGGCTATAGCCTTTTCTCTAATTTGCTTCACTACTAATTTTGAATCTCCTTTTACCATTAGATTCTTTATTCCCTTTTTCTTGGCTGACAAGAGCCCATGTACTAGAGATTCATACTCAGCATCATTATTTGTACAAGAAAATTGGAAATGGATAGCCCTTAAAATTTTCTCACCATTTGGAGCAGTAAGACAAATTCCTGCTCTAGCACCATTTTTACTTCTAGCCCCATCAAAATTTAAGGTCCAGATTTCTAAATATTTTTTAGACTTTGGAGTAGTTGGTGTCTCTTCCCTTAAAACATTAGGGATTTCATGGTCCTCATAAAAAATGACATAAGTACCCAGACCAGTAGATTCATAATTCCCATATGGGTCACTATGCATCATAGCTAACAACTGGTTATTTTCTTCTTCTTGATCATGCTCAGTCCAATCACCTAACTCTTCAATAAAAACCCTTTCTTACTTATTTAACAGAGCATGATCTACCTCTAATTTTGATGTTGGTTCATTGGTGATATTGTCCTTTGATAGTGGTTCAGTTAAATTTTTCATCTTTGAACCATATTTGGTTCTCATGATGAGGTAGGACCAATCAAGAGACATATATCCTCTTATTTTGGCTGTAAAGTCTCTGGATAAACATAAACCAAAAATAGGAGGTATATCTATGCCTACTACATCTTGATTGATAATTATATTAGGACAAGTATATAATTGCAATGGGAGTTGTTTAATTCTCCCTATTGTTTGTACTATTTTGCCATCTAGCTCATAACTCCTTTTGCAAGGGGTTCATACTTTATTTTTAAAGCATCAGCTATTTGCTTAGGCATTACTATAGTACTAGCTCCTGAATCTATCAATGCATTATGCAAGAGTTTCTTTCCAAATATTAGAGTCAAATAGAAAGGCTCTTGTTTGGATTTACTTACCTCTACTACATTGTTCACAAAGGTTGTTGTCTTCAGGGGAACTGTGTCCTTGAATTTTTCTTTATCAGCAAGTCTTTCTTTGATCTCAATATGTTTAGGCATTGCTTGGCCTTGCAGAGCCTCTTATAATAGTGTCTTTTATTTAGGGATGGCTAATATGTCCCAGATTGATACTTGTACTGGAGTCCTCTTTAATTGATCTACCACATTCATCAGTCCTAGATTTTGGGTTCTTGGAAAGTAAGGATACCTTGCTTTTTCTTGAACTTGTCCTGAAAATATTTGATTCAGCATTGGTTGTGGCATTTCTTGTCTAACAGCTATATTTATTTGACTTTGGGATGGAGGATTCTCTATAACTTGACTATTTGCAACTTCAGGCTGCTCCACCATTCTTCTCTTTGATCTAGTATAGTAATATGATTGCACCACTAGTTTCTTAGAAGTGGAAGCTTCATTCAAGAATAATAATTCTTCATCCTCAACCCATGAGAACAAAACATGTTCTAAGGCTATTTCTTCCTCTTTTTGTAAAGACATTCCTTGCATCTGAGCCATTAGGACTGAATTTTGCATACCAGGAGATTGGTAGGCTTGATTGTCACTAGTACTTGTAAATTATTCATCCATTATTCTTTTCTCTACCACCTTTTGTTATAGATTACCCATGGGACAATCTCTAGGTGTATGAGCATTATTACAAGGGAAACACCAGACATTAGTGCTATTTTCATAGCTATTTTACCCTAGAACAATCTCCTTATTTGAATTGGGAGGAACAGTTTGTGAGGGTGTAGGGACTACAACTAATTGGTTTGCTAGCTAAGGGTTATTTTGTCTTTGAGGACCCTAGTATTGGTTTGGCTGTGATGAAAATCTATTTTCTTGGTATCCTTGATATTGAGGTCTAGGGTAAGGATTCTACTGTCTCTTTATGTTAATCAACTCATTAGAAAATGTCCTTAAGATATTCTTGATATCATCCATCTCAGATGACTGAGCAGGGACAAGTTCTTTAGCAGGTGGTTGAAGATATTGATACATAGACACAGGTGGGGTTATGGATTTAGGGGCTTCTTAAGGTAATGGCAAGGTAATTTCTAGAAACATGGGCATAGGAGTCTTTGGGGGCAACTTTCCAGCATCTATCAAATTATTTTTATCTTTGATTGCATAGTCATAAGCCTCTGGCAGAGTCTGACCTCCAAGTGACTGAATCATAATAGATATATCTAAATTTAAAGTCTTAAGATAAAACACTATAGCCATACCTGGTAATGGTCTAGCTATAGCAATAATCCTTTCCCAAGTCTTTTGAAATCTAGAATTGAAGTCAGTCATTGCTTCTTGTGGTGCCCTTTGGATGGTAATCAATTATTGTAACAAAGAAGACTTATCACCTTTTTCTTTGAATCTTTCAAAGAAAAGATCTCTAAGCCGATCCCACGTAGATATGGTATTTGGGGTCAAGGATCGGTACCATTCCAGAGCCTTCCCTTTAAAATAAGTTGCTAATAACCTTATAGCCACATTCTACTATGTGACAACATGTATAACACAGGCATCTGATACATCTTGAAGATATTCTTCAAGTGTTTTAAAATCTTACCCACTAAATTTGGGTAGAGCTTTCAAGGCATTTACTGGGATAGGATCCCAAGTGGTTAGTGGTATTGGGAGAATCAAAGGACTACCAATGTACCAACTTGCATAATTTTTTGGGGGTATAGGGGCTCCCATATTTACTCTTGTTATTGGTATAAACTGATTGACTCTTCTTCTTAGACTAGTTACCAAAGGTGGCAAAAGAATACCTATATTTATAGTAGATTGTGATCTGGTTACTGGTCCATAGCTCTGATTCCTTGTAGCTCTTTGGTTCATATGGTCTTGAAAGAAACTTAAAGACTAGTCCCACTGGGTGTGCCAAAAACTTTTAATGGTTAAAATTGTGTTTTGCTTCTAACAACAACAATGGGAAGTTTCAAGAATGTGGGACTTGCAACTTAAAATGACCTCTAAATTTTTAAGAAGCTGGTCTCTTCTTTATCTTGAGTGTTGGGAGGAAAGGGATAGAAAAATAAATAGAAACACAAATGCAAAGAAATAAAATCTAACTATGGCGATGTGCCTGAATGTAATTTGACCCTTAATTTTGAGCATAATGAAACTATATGTAAGATTCAATTACATTAAAGAGTGAACGAGGCATGATCAATGTAAAAGATAAAAAAAAATAGAAACAGAGGCTCACAACTTAGACTAATTTTGCAATGACATAGAAAACACCAACAAAGGCACAGAACTCAGTCTTCTTATTAACTTTCAAGTTATATAAAAGGCACAGAAACATGCACAGTTACATAAACTTTCCATTTTAAGAAAATAGAACAAAGGCAAATGATATTCCTGATCACAGATCTAAAAGTCTAAAACTCTTGACAATAGTCTCTCACAAAAAATTCTCTCTAATCTTCTGATGATGATTTTTGGTGATCTTTGCACCCCTCTTTATATCATTGGACTCACTGTAGCTTGTCTGCATGTTCCCAATCTAACAGCCCAACTAAAACTCTAACTGAACTGGAAGTGTCTAACAAAATATATTTCTTAGATTCTAAAACACTTTGTCTTTCAACACTTCATTGGCTAAACCAGATACACAAGACACTTCCTTTTATTAAATAGAAAAGGACACTTGGCCAATTTCTTGAAAACCTTCTTATTATTTAGGAGGCACTGGAACATGCCACTTGGTGGCTTTTGCAACACTTACTGAAGACATGTGGCACGTTTTGTGTAACCTATAATCTTAATGTGCCTTCGCTTAGAGGTATTCGATTCTTGACATCTATCACCATCTGCTTCTCCCAAAACTTAAACAACTTCTATAGGAAATGGAACCCAAAGCAGTTCTCGCCTAAGCAACTTCAAAAAGAGGACAAGGACATGTCGTGATCTCTTTTGCCTTTAGCTACCCTTTGAGAAACTCGTGGAAGGTGGCACGTGTCTGTCTCTGCATTATTTTGTCTATATTATAGAAACAATCGGGCCTCATTTTATACTTACATAGATGATGACACTTGGAGACTTCCACTTGCTTCAAAACAAACACCTAGGACCCACCATAGTCTATACTTGTCAATGAAACAAAATGAAGATAATTCAAAGGTTGACACTTGGTGGCCTCCACTTTCTTCAGCTGGGATACGTGGCATCTTCCATTGCTTTTAGGAAAGCACTTTGAAACCTTCTATTGTTGCCACCTGGCATCTTCCACTTGATCTTGATACTTAGCTTGTTGAAACCTTTCACTCAAAAGAGATTTGAAATGTGGATGCCGATATGAAATGTAGATGTCGACACTTGTCGTGTTCCACTGAATTAATATGAGACACGTGACGCATCCTGACCAACTTATAAAAATTATGAAAGGTGCCTCAGTCGATGACACTTAGTAGCTTATGATTATTCTGACACTTAGACAAAATTGAAGAAAAAATAAATTTGAGCCCATGCTCTGAATCAAAACTCCTTCTCAAACCAAAGTGTACAGGGACAAAATTGGGATCACGAGACTACGAATCAAAATGAAACGTAGAGTATTTTTTACTCTATAGTTATAAGGCACTATAATATTACCAATATGTAGATCTCTAAAAAATGTTCACTTTTTAAAAAATGACACCTCAAAAGGAGAAGAAAGCTAAAAGTTATACACATTTGAAGTTATGGATGACTAGGGTAATCTCCACTTTACAAATTTGAAATTTTTTGGGTTGAATTCTTTTGGAATCAGCTTCCCCAAGAAAAATAAAATCCCATTTAGAGTAAAATTTAAAGAATTTTGGGTTGGAATTAACTAGGGTATTAATCTCCCTTATGGATAAGGGCTAAGACCTAGAATGAGTGATCAACCTGTTGTTGAGATTTGAAGCTTGTAGTTCTATCAAACATAGTGACCTAAACATCCATGGGTCTAGATATTTATAACAAAGGACATCTATTGAGTGGGTGGAATGTAGAGCATGTTTGGGTGTAAGTTAAAGTCCAAGGGGTTGGTGAGCACACCACAAAATGTTTGAATGCCTTAAAATTTACAATAAAGTCAAAATTTATTGACAAGGGGATCAAGATCTATAGTGTGCACGAGCCCACACAAATTTATGCCAAGGGTGTTTACCTTAGGGTTAGATTCTATCGAGTGTTCATGTAACCACCCAAATGTCTAACTAAACTACATTTTCCACTACAAAAGTCCACCAACTATTAAAATTATCTATAAGGGTTAGAAATTCTATCAAATTAAATAAACCTCCAAAATTGTGCATTATGAACTTCTCCTCCAAAATATAGAAAAGACCCACTTATTTTATTTACAAACCCAAAAATGGTTTTTATTCAAAGTCACTATATTTTAAAAAAATTATAGAATTTTAAAAAGGGCCTTGAAACCCTCCAAAACTGACCAAAAATTGATTATCACAAAACTAGGTCATGTTTACAACCATTTATAGGGTTTTTCCACCTTATAAACTTATTAATGCTATCTATATTTCACTTTAAGACTCTAGGTATGTAGATTTGCATGGTTTTTTTATAAACCCCACCAAATCCTGTAAAACTAAAATCAATAAAAAATATCAAACAAGCTAGATTGCAATATCCCACAATAGAATTGATGGCATTTATCTACTATCTTAGCTCTAATACTAATCCATAAACCCTAGTAGGAACTTCACTACTTTTTATAAATGTTTAAACATATCTTTTAAGTTCTCAATTCAAAGAATTAAACTGAATTGGAATCAAAAATTTCTCAACTTTTAAGATGTTGAAATGATTATAAACTGATGAAAATCTGATCCAAATCAAGTTTCAAAACTGAAATAAAGGTGAAACGAAAGTTCACATCCATCATCCATAGAAACCGTCAGATTTTCAATTGAAACAATTTTATCCAATTTCTCGTAAATGATCAAATGATTAAATTTTGCATTTTGATTTAAATATGAATTATAATCTACAAATTCACTAAAACTGAAATGCAAAAATGAATTCTAAGATCAAAACACATAAATTGTTTATGGGGTTCGGAATTCCTATGTCCCCGTGTTCATATAAAATTGATCCATTAATGTTGCTCAAATTTTCAAGTTAAAATAATAATTAAAAACAACAAAATATCATATCTCTCTACAATAATAGTGATCAGACCTTTGAAAGACCTTGGCTGACTCAGCACGTCCTTCACCTTCCTAAATCACAAGTAAAGACTTCTCCAAATCAAAATTGGAAACTTCTATAGCTTAAATTACATCACCAATTCTTCAAAATGGACAAATTAATATATTTCACAAAGCATATCAAAATTTTAAACAAGTTTTTAGTTTACTCTGAGCTCTGGTTTGGCCTCTAAGGGCTCCAAAATGACCAAATATAATAAACTAGTCTATATTCTCCAATACACAATCAGCCAGAAACTTGCCTTCAAATATAAGTTCGCTCCTTTAAAATTACTTGCAAACTTGTGGTTCAAGTAGTCAAAGATTATCAATTTTACATGGGAGGTCTGAGGTTCACGACTTATCCCTTCTATTTAGGCATTTTGCTTATCCTTTTATCCCACATTGGAAAATTAGAATGGGTTTCAAGATAGGCGTCCACCTTTTACATTACCAACGCCCCTTTTGGGGGAGACTTAGGTGCAAGGCTTAGCATGATGCCTAACTTAGGCCACCATTAGAGATTTCCTTGGGTAATACAAGGTCTTTGTATGCCAAAGTGGTTGGCATGAAAGATTTGGTTGATGGTTTGGTCTTCAGTCTTCCACATGGTATTATGTGGCTTAGACATTAGTCCCACATGCAGGAAATACAAGCCATAATAAGAATTTAAATACAATTACATAATCCATACATGATATCAAAGACAAAAATCATCCAAACTTAAAATTTTTGGACTCCCATTGATTGCCACGTGTCACTACTTGATTGGTCCACTTGTCGCATTCGCATTACGACATGTCATCTTATGACACCACATTTTTACCTATCGCATCAAAACTTTAGTGGACCATATATTTTTCATATGGTGTCCATTTTGTAAGCCACAAAAAGTACCAAAAAAATCTTGATGAGATCTTTGTTGTGAAATTATTTTAATCAATATATGGAGACTTAATTTTTTAACAAATGGAGAGATCCACTTGGATCAAGCCTCCCCACTAAGCACTTTTGGACCCCAAAAGCATGGTCTCCATTAAAAATGCTTCTGAAAAACATCACTACAACATATCATGGTAAAGATTCAACATTCAAACTAAATCCTTGAAATTTTAGAGAAAAATAAATATCTACCCATTACCACATTGTGGATAGAAACAAACTATTTGCTCAAATGTCACATCTCAAAAATGGTGCATCTGCCAATCATTGCAAATTGTTCACCAAGTATAACTACAAGCCAATTTGTTAGTGTAATAATTTTACATGCTATTTGTAACCACAATTGACAGTTACAATAAAATGCCCAAAAATGAATAAGGGTCTTATAGAATGTGCAAATATCATGCATGGCTACAAATAGTTTGTATTATTAGTAAAATTAAAAATGGTGCCCATAAAGGGTCTCATAAGCCTCTATTTTCACAATATAAAAGACAACATATAAACTACAATGTAAATTTCTCAAAATAGGCATATTGCTCATGCCCATATAAACTGCATATACTATTGTCAAGGTTTAAAAATGAAGTTTCAAAATCTCAAACATGAGAAAATAATCCAAGTATGTTAAACCTATCCCTTGGTTTTTCTCTATGGGCCACTCCAATAAACCATATCAACATTAAAAGCATGGTAAATGTCCTTTATGCATTATATAACAAGGATCCAAAAATTGCTTTGCAACATGAATGCATTATCAATCCACTAATCATGAAAACATGAAAGTCAAAAATTGTTTGCCAACCCTCTTAATCAGATTTTCCTGATTAGTTGGTGATATTTCTTTAGTGAATTTAGTAACATTTATATGGGTTGATTTAAATTCATTAATGACCCTTTTTATAGGTTTATAGACCATATTAATCTTACCATTACCATGATGGTGTTATGGTTGAAGTCTCCAACACTTTTCAACCCGATGTCCACTTCTGTTACAATGAGTACAAAATATTTTGTCCACTCTTTTGGAAAACATATTCTTATTGCTACTCTCAGAACTCTGTCTAGGAGAATATTCTTTCAAAATATTTCCTAACAAAGATTTACATTTCTAACATTTGGCTACATAATGATTAGATAGTCCACAAAAACTACATGGATAAACGTGCCATAAATTTTTCATACCATAATCAAAAGGAACATTGGAATATTTATGTTGTCTAGTAGAATTAGAATCAACATTATTTCAAGTGTGATGAAAAAAATGTGTTTTACCTTCCATCCAAGATGGTTTACACTTCTCCATAGCACATCTTGCTTCTGCTTTCTCAGAGCATTTACTTATTTCATTCTGAATACTAGATCTATATCCTAACCCTATACGATTAGGCTTATTCTCTACTTGAATGGGGTTAGTATTACCTTGACCATCTTTTCCTAGGACTTTTCCATTAAATCCCATTTTAATAAGTAATTTTGAACCTATTCCTTTTGTATACTATTCAAATTTACCAAATTCATTATTATTAGATTCTTCATGGGAAGGAAAATCAATTGATGACTTACATTCACTTACAATGTTTTCATCTGTTATAGTTCCTACATCTACAGTGGAAGGCAAATCCTTCACTTGTCCACCATTCTATAGTTTTTCCAAGAGCTCATCCTTGGATCGTAACTCCATTTTCAAATGGGAAATCTCTTCATCTAAAGAGTTCAATCTTGCTCTCAGGAAAGCATTCTCTTCCTAGATTTGTTGGTTATATGCTTCAAGCTCATCAATCTTGGCTCTATTTGACAACTTTCCCATTGCACAAACAACAAAAATCAAAACAAATGCCAAAATAGAAGTAAAAATAACAACCAACTATTAAATCCTGTTGATCAACTACTCTGATACCAAAATTTGATCTGTAAACCCCAGTAGGAACTTCACTACTTTTTATAAATGTTTAAACGGATCTTTTAAGTTCTCAATTCAAAAAATTAAACTGAATTGGAAGCAAAAAATACTCAACTTTTAAGATGTTTGAATGATTATAAACTGATGAAAATTTGATCCAAATCAAGTTTCAAAATTGAAATAAAGGTGAAATGAAAGTTCACATCCATTATCCATAGAAACCATCATATTTTCCATTGAAACAATTTTATCCAATTTCCTGTAAATGATCAAATGATTAAATTTTGCATTCTAATTTAAATATGAATTATAATCTGCAAATTCACTAAAATTGAAATGCAAAAATGAATTCTAAGATCAAAACATAGAAATTGTTTACGGGGTTCAGAATTCCTACGTCCCTAGGTTCTTAATAAATCAATCCATTAATGTTGCTCAAATTTACAAGTTAAAATAATACTTATAAAAAAAATATCATATCTCTCTAAAATAATAGTGATCAAACCTTTGAAAGACGTTGGCTAACTTAGCACGTCCTTCACCTTCTTGAATCACAAGCAAAGGCTTCTCCAAATCAAAATTGACAACTTTCATAGCTTAAAATGATGTCACTAACTCTAAAAAATGGGAAAATGAATATATTAAATAGAGTGTATCATAATTATAAACAATTTTTTAGTTTAATATGAGCTTTGGTTTTGCCTCTAAGGGCTCCAAAATGACCAAATACAACAAACTAGTCTATATTCTCCAATACACCGTCGGCCAGAAGCTTGCCTTCAAATAGAAGTTCACTCCTTTCAAATTACTTGCAAACCCATGGTTCAATTAGTAAATCTTATCATTTTTACATGAGAGGTTTGAGGTTTAAGACTTATCCCTTCTATTTAGGTGTTTTGCTTATCCTTTTTTCCCACATTGGGAAATTGGAGCGGGTTTCAAGATAGGTGTCCACCTTTTACATTGCCAACACCCCTTTTGGGGGAGACTTAGGCGCAAGGCTTAGCATGATGCCTCACTTAGGCCACCATTGGATATTTCCTTGGGTAGGACGTGGTCTTTGTATGCCAAGGTGGTTGGCGTGATAGATTTGGTTGATGGTTTGGTCTTTGGTCTTCCACGTGTTATTACATGGCTTAGACATTAGTCCCACATGCAGGAAATACAAGCCATAATAAGGATTTAAATAAAATTACATAACCCATACATGTTGTCAAAGACAAAAATAATCCAAACTCTAAATTTTTGGACTCCCATTGATTGCCACAAGTCACCACTTGATTGGTCCACTTGTCACATTCACATTGTGACACGTCATCTTGCGACACCACATTTTACATGTTGCATCAAAACTTTAACAGACCATATATTTTGCATACGGTGTCTATTTTTCAAACTATGAAAAGTTCCAAAAAGCTCTTAATGAGCTCATCATTGTGAAATTATTTTGATCAGAATATGGAGACTTAATTTTTTAACAAATGGAGAGATCCACCTAGATCAAATACCATTTTTTAGTGGGTCATAATTGTGGATCAGACCTTTATAGAGTTGAATGCATTAAGTTTAACCTATATGGAGTAGTGAAATCTAAATAACAACTCAAAATGGAAGGAGATTGTCTTCACAACCAAAATTTGTATTAGCATCATTCATTACCCAAGAATTACATAGGAAGGTACATTATATAGTCAGGAATTAGGTCACCCAGAAAGTTAATTAAATCAAATCACAATTATAAAATGACTTTAGTTACATTTCTCCTAATTACC